>JAHWFO010081923.1:1217427-1303462 GCA_023313115.1 Rhysida immarginata
TGTGTGTGTGTGTGTGTGTGTGTGTGTGTGTGTGTGTGTGTGTGTGTCATGCTGATCAGGCTGAAAATCTTGTGTTTTTGTTTACCTCGATTCGATTTGTCGTCTTAATCCCTTGCTTAATGTCGGTTGTCATGTTGCGTTGACAACGCGAAGCCTGGCACATCTCCATTTTGATTATTCTGTTGCTCTATTTATTCGATCCTCCCCTGTGTTTTTCTTCATGTATCGTCCAAATTTCGAACAAATTTGCAATAATTTTCTTATATTTAAATGAAATTGGTTTTTCTCTCTTCCACTTGTCGTCGCTCCAGTCGGTCAGGACTCCAAACGCTTCCTGCGATAATTTTTAGAAAAATGCGAATAAGCCATCAGATGATTGCAGAGAAATTTTATTAAAAATTATGGCGTTGCCTCCTTTCGTTCCAACCGACTGAGTAGAAAACTTACTAATTGATTTGAAAAACTCATTTTTCACGTTTGGGAAGGAAGAGATACAAAAATTCATGATTGCGCTTTAGTTTATTGATTTTTAAGTTGAGAATTTTTCACATTCTCACCTCACTTGCTAACTGGATTTGCATGCTCAACTTCATTTAGGTGTCGTTCTTCGTGAACTGCCAAAGGCTCCGATCAACAACCCTTTCTTGATCTCTCTCTGTCTCCCTCTCTCCCTCTCCCTCTCTCTCTCTCTCTCTCTCTCTCTCTCTCTCTATCTATCTCTCTCCATTAGCCCTCCTCCAGTTGCAATACAGGGTTCTGCCTAGTCTTCACTGTCGTTTAAAAGTGACATACTCCTTTAGAAAATTCAAAATTTCCTTACTGTTCAGTTCGAAATTAATCTTTAAATATTTTCGAGACAATTAAAAGCTCTTTCCCCGAAAAATGGTTCGTTCTTCTTACTCTTAAGATTCTTCTCATTTAAATTAGCAAATTAGTGGATTAATATTCATTCACAAAATGCAATTGAAATGGAGTGGAAATTATGCGCTTATGACTGTATGCAATGATAGTGGAAGGAGAAATTTGGAAAACATCATGTCACAGAGCATGAAATCAACCAATTAGGTGGACATCATGTCACATCTGACAGACTTCCAACGAGGGCAAATTGTTGAAGCGTCCGTTACAAAGTCTCCCTGTTACTTGGAGTATCGAGGGCTACTTTACCTCGTTGCTTTTTAGTATTATTCTCCTTATTACCCACAATATTACGTAAATCATTGCTGATATAAAATCGAGTTAGACTATTCTTCATAATGCCTAACTTTTTTGACTTTCTTAAGCTTTCGTGCAAGCGTCAATTAAACTTACCTGTAGCGACGAGTGTCGTTTTGGGTACATTTTGCTTCTTGTCTAGTACTGTGGGTTCCTTTTGAAATTTGTTCATGAAGAGTAAACAACGATAATCGGTGTCATGTGCTTCGTCTGGTAATATCAATCATAAATAGGTGTCCCAAAATTTTACAACTTCGTTATTGTGTAAAAATTTATTCAGACTATACAGGGTGTTTCACCTAAAGTGAACCAATAGCCAACTTCTAAAATCTGAGATAGTACTTCAATGGAAGAATTATTGTGCTTTTATGTTCGGGGTTTTTATGTGTATTTCATTTCCAAAAAAAAAAAAAAAAATCGACGCCATTTTTGAATATGGAAACCAATTTGAAATGTGAAATGAAAACTCCTATTTTAATGGTATTTTCAGATTGTACACAATACTTGAGAAATGTTTTATTCTTGGTGTTTTTTCAGTTGATCCAACCGTTTAGGAGATAGAGGCACTGAAAGTGTGGTGTGTTTGGATTTAAAAAAAAGGCAAAAAAGAGAAATTGTTCCTAAAAGCAGTGGACTATAAAATGGATAGTAATGTTTATATTTGAACATAACATTTTTATAGTATTGCAAAACGATGTTTGTACAATAAATGTTGTTACAATAAATTTTCAAACACATGTCCTTCTTGATCTATCCACATCTGTAAGGGATGTTGCAGAAGCGTTTCTGAATGCAGTATCGTCCCCTTCTCCAATGCATTGCACGCAGCTTGGATCCTGTACTGATTCTCCTTAGGTGCTGTTGGTCGACTTCTGTAAACTGTATCTTTGAAAGCCCCCCCCCCCCAAAAGTAAAAGATCGAGAAGAGTTAGACCAGGGGTTCGAGGGTGGCATTCAACTGGTTCTCCTCGACCAATCTATCTGTCATGGAAAACATTCGTAACCTTTTTAATAGAAAAATCATTAGTTGTTCTGTGAGGATTTGTAATGGTACGCCCACCTCAGCTGTTCGAATTAATAATGAAAAATAGGAAAGAAATATCCTGGTTCGATTCCGGGCTGCGGATATTTTCTTTCCTATTTTTCATTATTAATTTTTAATAGACGCACCGCCTGCCTCGATTAAAAATCTTATGATGTCATATATGTAGTTTAACAATTTTTTTTTTCGTTTGTTGGAAACAATGAAAGTAGAATTGTTGCTAGACCTATTTTTAACCGACTTCAAAAAAATGAGGTTATCAATTCGACTCGTATGTATGTAATATTGTTGGAATGTCACAATATTCATATATGTTAGTCTATGTGGGCTTCTAAACAGGTGTGCCAAATTTCATAAGTGTTTGTATGTATGTATGTTTGTCCACGTATTTCTCAGAAACTAGAAATCGAATTGCAATAATTCCTTTTTTATTGGATTACGTACCTTTCAACTTAAGGAACAGTCCAAGTTTCATCAAAGCCGGTTCAGTAGTTTTCAAGATATCGACTGGTTATAGCTAGACGATAGTGAAAGTTTCATCAAAGTCGGGTTTTTTATATTCTTTTTAATCTTGTGGTCAGGTTAACTATTTCAGTGCCGGGGCCTGTCTTTTTCTTTGGCAAAGTTGACAATTGATAAAGAACTTTAACAATCAGTATTTTTTCGTTTGTTGAAAACAATGAAGGTTAGATTGTTGATCAAGCCAACATGTTCAAGTGATTTTTCCGCGCCGGAATATGTCTATTTCGGCAGCTGCGTGCATAATCCTTTAAATATTGTCATACCAGGTGTTGTTGTAATAGTGTTGATTGTATTTATTTCATAGGAATTTTATGGAAAAGTAAAATTTAAAAAAAAATCATTAGTTTATATTATTGGGTAAAATATAGCTGGTATTTATTTAAATTCATTCCAAAAATAGTTAACTTCAAATTTTAAGAAATATACAAAGTTGCGTCATAGGAGATCGTCTTTACTTTGTGATAAAGTCTAAGTATTTTCAAAATGCCAAATGAACTTGGTTTAGAGTTGTTCACGATTTGAACTGCCTATCGAAGCAGTCACAAACATGTCTTCAGAAGAAAGTTAAACTGAGGCAAAAATAGAGACATCCGAGGTTGCTGGACGTTCAATCAGTTCTTCACTTCATTTTTACCGACAGCCATCACGTCAATCCAGATTTCGTTCCATTCGAGGCTGTGGAAAGCTCTGCTAATTTCGAGCACTTGTCAAAAAAGCGTTCACTCATTGCGTTCACCACTAAATCCTTTAAAGCTGAGCTCGACTTCCTTTTACCAATAGGGGCTAGTTAGTTACAACAGCTCCCTGTCACATTAACAACCGCATAATGGGTCGACTGTAAAACCCTGGGATAAAAAAAACCATCCTCAATATATGTCCTTCAACTTTGTATGTCAATTTTCATAATATAACAGAAAGGGCACTCTAAACATTGTAAAAGTAACACCTCTAAATGTTACCCCGAAGCTGTTGGCCTACTTCTTAAGTCTTAATATGACAAAATCATGAATTGTCAGATTAATTCGAATTAGAAACATTTTTGGGAAGTATAATATTATTTTAAAATCATTTACATTGTCTTCAGTGCTGAATTCGATATTCTCATGGTGAAAAAATGTCAACAAGAATCTGCTACTTCGTTGGGAATATACAGTTTTAATAATTGTTCAGCATTGCAGTTTTCCATGATTGAAAATTCTTATTTCCTAATTTGAGTTTTTTTCCCTAAAATTTACATAAAAATTTACCTGCACAAATATTTTTATTCGGATAACATTAAATTTTATAAAAACATATTTTTATTATTATTGATTATTTTTATGTAAGCATTGCTTATGAAATTGAAAAAAGAAAACAATAAATTCGGGCGTATAGGCCACAATTCCTTATGAAATTAAAAAGCGTCGTATCATCTTGAATACCATTTCAGTATGGTAAGATTTTAGACGTATAGACCACTGATACTTCTTAACCAAGCTTCTACTTAAGACACACACTCAATCTACATAGGATTCTATAGCACCAGAATACAGGCCTACTTACATTGATGTACGAACAAGAGAACGTCATGAATCTGTACCTCACAGATTCACACCAAATTGAAATATATTACTCATCTAAAGCTACTATTGATGCTTGCAAAATAAGAAATCGCGAAATTTTTTTTGTTTCAAAATAAACCGCGAAAACGAAAAAATTGAGCCCACAAAGCTATACAAAGACTCCATTTTATCCCACAGTTAAAGTGGTGTGTGTATTAATGCGCTTGACAAAACTTCTTTTCTCCACCGTTAACAAGGGAAGTACACGAACTTGTACTTTACAGATTCCCACCAAATTGAAATATGATGCTCATCTGAGGCTACTATTGATGCTTGCAAAATAAGAAAATGCGAAAAAATGTTTTCAAAATAAACCGCGAAAACGAAGAAAATTGAGCACACATAGCCATACAAATACTCCATTGTTAAAGGTATAGTTAAAGCGATGTGATGTATTAATGCGCTTGACGGAACTTGTTTCTTCCATACCCAGCAATAAGTACGAATCCACTTCACATGAAAGCAATGAAAGTAGCAGTAGACGACAATTGAATGATTCTAAAGTTTCTAAACAAACTTAGTTTTTAAAAACAGATTATTAAAATTATTAAAATAGTTGCCTTTCAATAACAAATCTGTATAATAATTAATAACTATTTCCTTAATTTATTGTTTCATTTTATTAATTAATTCGGTAATCTTCGTCAATTTCCCGGGGCTGACGTCATGTGAAACGAGGGCAAGGATGTTGAGTGATACGTTGCGTTGGTGAGGGACGTATGTTTCGCGGTGCTTTATAATTTTAAATAAAATAAATATTCTTGGCATGCTTACCTCAACTTATAAATTATTCCGAGACGAATCATTCTACAGAAAAATTAAGGTTTTATACTTAATAACACTGCTGTAATTACAATTCTTTAGCGCCACCGTTAACGATTTTGCTTCTAGCTTGCCGCCATGTTTTTACTGTCCTAACTTCCGCTACCGCTACAACGCCGTCGCTTCCATGGTAAGCTTGCGCGTAAACAAAGAGCTCTCCGTATAGAGAGAATAAATAGAGAAGTCGACCTAAGTCAAAACAAGTTAGGAAAGATGAGCAATGAAATGGTCGATTGACATCATTTTTTGCAAATAAAACTAAATAAAACATTTTAAAATGTTAATTATTAGGCAAGAGCTTAAAATAGGTAGGAAAAGCAGATTGCTGACAGGAGGGCCACACGTCTCAATTTTGTGTTGCTGTATAATGGGAAAGGCGCTTGTTTTAAGCGACTTCGAAAGATGGATGATAATAAGTGCTCGATTGGTAATAATCGCTGCGAGTACCTTATTTGTGGTGCGAGTACAGCAAATTTACCGGCTTTTTCAGAATAACTGCATCAAGAGTATTAAGTGACTGTTGTGAAAACGAAAACAAAGAGCAGCGCGAGATCTTCCTGTGGGCAAAAACTTCTGGTCAATGATCGCGGACAACGTCAATAAGGGGACCATCAAAAAGCGCAGTTAGTTGCTATTGTACTATCTAAGACACAAGCACAGCATTGTGTAAGTTTGTAACGACAAGTATAACTGTGTCGTTAATTATAATTTCTCTCTCTTACAGAATTCTGCATATCTTTTAACCATGAGTACATGCCGGTGTAAATATGTAATAATTATATTAATAGGGTTTATAAAAGTTATTCGAGAACTCATATATGTTTAGTGGCGCTTTATCGTAAGATTTGCATTTTTTCAGTTTTTTATTTGAAATGATTCCTTTATATTGATACCAGTCTTTTAAGAAGAATAAATCATAAATAATCGATTTTCAAGTATAATCTAAATCAGAATTAAGCAATTATTTAAAACTCGGACTCTAAAGTTTTAAAGAACGGCATCCAATTCAAAAATCTCTGATGAAAGTTGAGTTAGTCTTCGAATGTTAAATTTCGTCTCATTTGTACTAATTATTTTCAGTTAATAAAAAATGATTCTTAAATGATATATTCAAAAAAAAATTCAAATAATTGTGAGATTGTGCCATTCAGAAATGTGCCATGAGGTAATACATTCAGAAATTGTGCCATTCCATACCAAATATATGAATAGAGCATAGAGAGACTAAAAACGGTATCCTTATTTTAAGCGTAATTTATTAGGACATACAGCTATTTGATTTTATTGATTATCGTATTGGCCCGGTTATAAGCCGCACATAAAATAATCTTTTTTTCAAATTTGCTTACACTGAAATAAGAGTGCGGCTTATATTCTAGAGCAGTGTATATTCGGGCCAATACTGTAATTCTTCGTATTGTTTTATGCCGTTTCGCAAAATAAATTTTAAAAATTCACCGTATTTCTTTGGAAAGCGTCCGTGAGAGCCTCTATTATCAGAAAGGGGCTTTAGATCCTCTGTTACTATACTTTAATGACGGTCGTCTTTTTATGAAATATTGTTTCAGTGGCATATTTAATGCAGATCATGGTTGATAAAAGCATCAATTGTTAACCTGCGATTCAATTATGGTTTGTTCTTAATTTTAAGGATTCTGAATGATAGTGAAATATTTAAATTTACTTCTATTATGGCAAATAATTTTCTCTGCAATGTTGGCATTATTAATAATTAAGGTAAACTAAGAATGCAATATTTTTTTAAAAGTATAACTATTTCGTTCTGTTATTATTCATAAATATATTTATTGCTCAGTGGTATTCCCCTGTTCTTTAGCATGGGGAGACGATTTTGATAGCTGTCGCGTAAGCCTTTGATGGATGCCAGCTATATTTGTCGCTTCCAGTGAATTCGAACTTATAATGATATCTAAATACCTAAAATCGCCCAAAAAAATCCAAGAATGGACACCACTTTTCCTTAGTAAAAAGAGTCCAATGTTACATCCATAGATCTTAAACCGATTTCTATTGTTTACATATTTGGGAGGGTTCTTATTTGTGGTATTTAGCTATAATTTTGGAAGATTTAAAGATTATATAATTTTAATGCTGTGAAAGATTTAGTGTTATCAAATTTTACTTTATTAATAATGTTTTGAGGATGGTCATTTAATTATTTCTATTTACAATTTATCTTCACGTATTTTATTACATTAAATATTAATATTTTAGGTCTAATTACTTTTTAAAAAACTGAATCTGTGTTTTACAAATCTCTTTATTCTTCTTTACAGATCTGCCTTCCCAAACGGAGATTAAATCGTGTTAATGAATAGATTCATTAGGTGACGTTCCATAAGGCGGAATACACGAGGTAAGAAAACTGCATTCTTCTTCCTTAAAGTAAAACCATAACATAAGAGTTTTAAATTACACTTACAGGTAATTAGCAACAACAGGGAAAGTAGTTGAGAGAGAAAAGGTTTAGTGTTGGTTGTGGTGAAAGGGAAGGGGGGGGGGAGGTAATCTAGACAACCATTTTGCTCTCTCTTTCATTTAGAAACTAGTGCCTAGGCTACCATCAATTTATGGGGATTCCCTTCAGAATGGAAAAATATGAAAATGAAGTCAAATTGTGCGGTGGACGGGGGAAGACGAAAAAGGTGACGGTGCTCAACATTTCCTGGAAAATGTTAACTGATACTGTCATAAATAACGTTGTAATGAAAGGATTAAAAGGGCAGGAGGGGAAA
This sequence comes from Rhysida immarginata, assembly GCA_023313115.1. NCBI lineage: Eukaryota > Metazoa > Arthropoda > Chilopoda > Scolopendromorpha > Scolopendridae > Rhysida > Rhysida immarginata. The sequence goes on from JAHWFO010081923.1 coordinate 1,225,386, forward strand.
GTTCCCAATAATCGTCGTAAACGAGAAAAACATAATACGGAGCGAACCATTCTGTAAAGTGATTCCCAACCATGTACCTCTCTTTCCTGACAGAAGAGGGAGATTTATTTGCGGGTTCAACACAGACCTAACGAGAGATAATGAGAAATAACTGCAGATTTATTAGGAACCATCCTCAACCGATAATGTTGGCATAATTAGCGAGTAACTTTCTGCCATTCATTATTATCAAATGAACTAGGAAGGACAGTCACATGATGCAGTTTATTAAGCAGCTTTTCTCTGCATGTATTCTCCCCTTTAGCCTAACCTTCCCCATGATGCACACGCATGCGCATTTTCAACGCACGAAATATATGACCAATGAGGCAGGAAATTAATAAAAATATTAGAAGGGGGAGGGGGCGGAGAAAAACGTATAAATAATTTAAACGGATTTAATTGATTGTACCATGATTAACAGAGTCGGGAAATTGAGGCAAATAAGATGAAAGTCGAAAAGTGCTTTTGAAATTAAGTAACGACAAATCAAAATGTTTCACTGGTCTCATCCCTGATATTAACATTCTCATTTGTTTATTAAAATTGTCCTGGATTTAATAACATTGTCGTTCTTTTATTTTCTTAAGAATTGTGAAAATTCTTAGAAATTATATTGATCATAGTAAATTAAAAATACTGTAGATGATAAATGATATTTATTTATTCTAGCTTGGAAAATAAATATTTTTATAAAAGACATTAAATAAATTGCACAGAAAACAGTCTAAGAATTCTTAATTATAAATTTAAATTTGTATTATCTTATCCGTGTTTCCTATTTACTTGGATTGATTACTCAGCCACCCTTCAATCCAATGCGGTACTTGAAAATTTAATATAACAATGTAAGAGGCTAAATGTATATACGAGGCGCGTTCAAATTTGACCTGAAGTTTATTGTTTTGTTAATTTCATTGTTGGAAAAGTCTAAACTTTTATTGTTGTGATGGCAACTACCACTTGTCATGCAAATACAGCACCACTCATCCGGTTGCCATGACAACCGATTGTTTGTTTATACAAAATGGCGGACAGCGATGTGGAATAACGAATAATCATCAAGTTTCTCCACAATGAAGGTGTGAAAGCATCTGAAATTCATCAGAGACTTCAAATACAGTTCACCGAGTCATGTTTGTCTCGATCATCCGTCTTTGCTTGGTGCCAAAGTTTGAAAGAGGGCGAGAATCCACCGGCAGTGAACCTCATATGCCAAGGCCAGCAACTGCTGTTAGTTAATGCTGGCATCATCGCACGAACAAATGAGCTGATAAGGGACAACAGGATTCATGTCCGAGAATTGGCTTCAATACTGAACATCAGCATTGGCAGTGTGGAGACCATCATCCACTAAAAGCTGAAATTCAACAAGATCTGTGCCATATGGGTCCCTAAGCTACTCTTCGAGGATCATAAAACCACCCGGGTGGAAATCTGTTCCATGCTGCTGCAGCGATAGGACAGGGAAGGTGACAGCTTCCTAAGGCGTGTTGTGACCATCGACGAGACATGGATTCATCACCATACTTCTAAAAGCAAGTGTGCGAGCATGGAGTGGCGACACTCAAGCTCATCACGACCCAAGAAATTAAAGATGACACTGTCGCCAACGAAAGTGATCATTCATTGAGGTATCATTCATGTCGATTTTCTAAAAGAACGTCGAGCCATAAATGCATCCTACTACTGTGACATTTTGAGGACGTCCCTAAATCCGGCACTAAGGAAAAAGCGACCAGGACTCCTTACCTGTGGGGTTTGTTTTCTGCAAGACACACATACAAACTTACTATGGACACATTGACGGAACTCAATAGGGGCATCCTATCACATTCTCCATACAGCCCGGATCTCGCTCCTTGCGACTATCACCTTTTTGGACTATTGAAAGAGTTCTTAGGAGGGAAAAGATTCGGCTCCAATGAAGAAGTGAAAAAGGCTATTCTAACGTGGTTTCGACATCAGCCTGAAGATTTCTACAGATCCGGTATCCAGATGCTCCCGGAATGCTGGAAAAAATGTGTAAAGAAGCACGGAGAGTTCTTTGAGAAAATTGTGTATGTGTGTTTCTTGTATTTTTAAGATTTTATAAAAAATAAAGTCCAGGTCAAATTTGAACGCCTCTTGTAATACAATATGCCAAAACTGTGGAGAATAGAACACAAGATAAAGAGTATATGTACAAATTTTTAATGACTCGTATACGCATTTCGTTGAGAGGGCCAAATTCTTCAGGGTGAAATATGCTAAATGTATTTTAATACCATCATATGATTTGAAAAATTTATAAAGTATATTTATGATTTTCTGTTTTCAGACTATAATTTCCGAAATTATCTTCATCTCGAAGGAATACTAATTAAGAATAAATTTTATTATTAATTGACAATTAGTCACTAATTTATACCCAATCACAATCAAATAAAGGTCTTAAAGCTTGACTTCCTGAGTTAAGGGCAGGGTCAAAATTCCGACCATGATCTTGATCCTGACTTGTCTATTCCTTTAAAAAAATAGAAATCTTTATCCACTAAATATATCAAGGTAGAAGATGCATTTAAATCGTTTTACTCTAAACATTTGAAAAACAGCATTTTCCTGTCATTGTTACTGTTTCCTGATGGCAGTTTATGCACGGAGACCAAAGTAATAGAAACATCTATTGAAACTAGACTATAATCTAATCAATAAGACGAAAACCTCTTGTCCACAACTGGATTTTATTCCGCATATACGTATTTCGAACTCTTTGAGTTCATTATTCAATGCCAAGTACGTATTCATTGAATTCATTATTGAATACGTATATGCGGAATAAAATCCAGTTGTGGACAAGAGGTTTTCGTCTTATTGATTATGTCGTTATCCACAGTAATTGAAGAATTCTCAGACTATAATCTGATCAACGAAAGGGAAAATTGGGGATGTCCAGCTAAAGTTCCGATTTCAATTGGACACGCCCGGTCATCCTTCATTATAAAGCATGGTGAATTTGCAGACTGAAACACAAACACACATAGATCAATAGATATTCTTTTACTATACAAGGTGTAAAGTAAGTACTGGGATGGCTATAACGTATAAGGTTTCTTCAACTAAAAATAGAGAAAAAGGTTTTTATAAAGATATGTCAATAAATTCCTTGGAGAATTATAGCCACATGATGTTCATCGTTTAACATGCACGGTAGATCTCCTAATCTCAATCATATGGATCTTTTTGTGTAGGCACTTCTATAATCTATGGTTTATTCCACTCCTCTTCATAATATTGAGGATCTTCAAGAGAGAGTGGAAGCTGGATGCCAGCAAATTATGCCAGAGAATTTTTACATGTGAGGCAATAACAACACATTGCCGCTCATAGAGGTCATTTTGCTTTTATGATTGTATGTATTGATTCCTCGCAGTTTTCATCGTTACTTATTTAAGCTGACTGAAAATAAATGATTGTTAATCTAACGAACACGAAGATAACTACAGGGTGATCAAAAGTCACGCACATTCAAATTCGATTGTCTATAAATAGTGTAATAGTTGAAAAGTTTTATCGGCTAATTTGAAACTTTTATATTTTGATCATATGTTGTAAAAATATACATACGTTGTGTAAATATTACTTCAAATAGTGTTAAATAGTATTACTTAATGCAGTATCCGCGCAGTCCGCTCACAAAATTGCTAGTGGCGACAGTTCAACTAATCTGACGAATAAACAATCACATTTGGCGAACATACTTGGCTAATTTTATTTATATGGAAAATTTTTATTTTCAGCCCCGAAAATGCGATTATCATGTGCTTAAATTTTTTTTTTAATTTTAAATGCTTCATAATTTTTTTTAATTTTAAATTTGACTAAAACCATGAGATTCTGTCTTAAAGAAAATCTCTATTGGATAAACCATTGGCGATAAAAATTTCAAGTACTGCGCGGCCACTGCTTAATGTCATCTGGTTTTTATTATTATTTCGATGTGCGCGACTTTTGGAATACTCTGTATGACTCTGTAACGAAGTGATTTAAGGACATATATATACCTTTTGCGTTTATAAACCGACTAAGTATAGGCAGCCCAGTATTTTTTTACATCGTCCATAGGAAGACTCACTATTACAATGTGCAGCGAAATTGAAACCAATTAAGAAGGGTACATTAAATCAAATTCACCAACGTCTTGAATAACAGCATGGTTATCAGTAAATTTTACGTATTTAACCGTCTCTACGTTGAAAACGAGCGATTGTACGAACAGGAACTATAATGTGAACATTGTCAAAGCCATGAGGAAGAGAAATAATGCAAATGCAATTAATGCTTTGCAATATCCTACAATATGCCTGATTTATTTGTGGATGTCGTCAGACTACAAGGTGTACTCGAAACACAGCGTTGCTGTTGTTTTGACAAGAGTTTCACCAATAACGCCCTGATCTTCCTGTCTCAGACCATGTCGACGAGTCTACTTGTCCGTGAGGCTAGTGGAATACCTGTGAACGATGATGACACCTATTGGTTGGTGTGGTACCAATGAAAGCGGTGAAATATGAAAATCACGTGTCCCATTATCTGGATATTATTGAAACTGAATTTAGTTCCCTTACTGTAAATAGATTCCTGACTAGGGTGAATTAAATAGAGAAAGTTTAATTATAACCATCCAGTAGTTTTTATTATTCATTTGTAGAATTATACGAATTAAGATTCTGGAGAAATCAAAAGAATAAAGTTAAAAGGAAACGCAGTTGATGACTGCTGCTTACGAAAGAATTAATTGCAAAGAGTGGTATTGAGAGGTATTTTACCTTTTAAATTGTTTGATAATATTCAGACTGGGTGAAGAACATAAGAAAGCTGACAATTGACGAAAGGTCATATATTTTATGTTGGATGTAGAGCGTAGATCATAACGGTGCTTATATTGTCAGAAACATTTGTTCTAATCATAAGTATTATATCGACATGAAATCAGATGAAGGTCATTAAGGATTATTTTATTAGCCCTTATGATTGTTTCATCACACAAAAAATCAATACGAATCATATTTGCGCCCCCCTAAATGTTTAGCACATCTCTCATCAAAATCTCTCTTCGTCTCGGATTAGGGTTTCCTTGTCATTACTGGAGAGGGAGTGAAGCTAATCTCGCTCGCTTTTCCTTGTTGGATCTCATTCCCATCCCCTCTAGTTCCCCTTCATCTTTTCTTTACACTCTCGAGCCCTAGTGTAACATTTATTTCCCCTCCTTTTCCTTCTCTCTCGCTCTAGCTCTCTCCCTCACGATCCCAATCGTTTGTGAAAACGTGTTGGTTGTAGCAGAAAGAAAGTGGACGGAGAGGAAGGAAGAGGAGGTGGAGAGTTGGTCGGCGGCCGTGGACACTCCATTAACATGCTCTGACCGACTTTAGTCCGTGTCTTTCGTTGGCTGGTATTCACAGCGACACCTCGTGGCAAATTCGAAGAAAATCCTTTCTTCTTCTGTGGAAACATGAGTCGCGAGTGCACGTTTGTCTCCTTGGTGACCAGAAAATCTTTGTCTCTTTATTGCTATGCCACGAGAGGCTACCTGAGATGGATCCGAGGCCTGAAACCCTGTCTCGAATGCCGGGCGAGAAGCAAGAGCTTAGGAAACAGCTTTCATTCTTGTTTGTGGACCTGATGGAACCTTTGTTGCTGCTAATGCAATCGCCATTAAAAGAAATAATAGAAAAGAAAACGTTTCGCAATATTTAGCCGTTGCTCAAGCGTTCACGTGTCGTATGAACGAGCCGGACATGCTTTTTAATCTCGCCTTATTTATTGTAGGGAAAGTTGGGACTCATCAATTTACGGTTTAATATTTTTTAAAGAGATATTTAAAGAGGTTTTTAACATCATTACTGAATTTGCAAAATCGGTTGTTCTGTTGCCAACTTTTTTCGAATTTTTTGATTTTGATTTCAGATTCGGATAGAGCTTCAAAACGTAAGTAAAAGTTATAACAGATACACAATCTTAATCAATTCGGGAACAAGTGTGACTGTTATAACTTTATTTACTTTTTGATGCTCTATCCGAATATGAAATCAAAATCAAAACAAAATTGGAAAAACATTGGCAACAGATCCACTGACTTTGCAAATACCATAATATGTTTTTAAATGGCTTGCGCTTGCGCTTTTGGCTTGCGCTTTTGACATCGTTCTGACGATGCCGTACTACGCATTCTCAATTGGCTTCTTATAAAATAACAAAAATAGAGTCTGCATTTGGTTCCCGAATTAGAAGCTTTAGCTAAAAGCCACTTTAAGAATGCACGATTGGTGCGTATGCTTATCCGTCCAGCGGTCTACTGTTTGCACGATAACTTAAAAACGAATCATATTTTTAAAAATCTACTTTAAACATTATGATCATCAAGGACTCAACTTGGACGCATCATCTTTTGAGGCGTTTTTACGGACCCTTTTAAGACAATTCACGTATTTTAATAGTGACCGTTATGGCATGTGAAATAAGGTATATGGCTCAAATATCATCCTGGTTCGTATTATTGTCCACCAATACTTGTACTTGTATAATAGCGCAATATAACGACAAATTCTCGTATACATTTAGGCAAATTGTGTTTTATGCACTGGGAGAGAAGATCCTCGTCATCTTTTTGAAAACAAAAGGACTTTTTCTTTTGCTCCTCTCGTTGATATATCGATATAGTATCAAGCAAACTACGTTTCAAAACTAATTGTCCAAATCGAAAGACCAATTATTATATCCTAATGTAAAATGAACCTACTTACGTCATATGTAATAATTTAGGCGGGATGTAGGCTCGTTTTGCAATTGTGGATGATGCAATAATTTTAGAGCTACCAAATATAGTCCACATTAATGAGAAATTCCCATCATCATCCACTGGGCTATATTTGGCTCAACACTTTTCCAGGAATGAGAAATTCCAATATTATGTTGACAATTCTGTACACAGCGTGTAGTACATCTCTATGTTGTGTCACAGTAAGAATTGTTAATTAATGAAGACTGGACGATATTAGGAACCACATAATGAGTGGTAGGTGATATTTGGAACATTATCTGTTTTCATGTAAAATCACCATCTCATGTACACTACCTTGCCAAAAGTCATGGGATACCCTTATTTTATGTAAAATGAGGCATTCCCATGCAATTTAAATTTTGTCGTTCACAACGCTACACAACAGAGGTCGCTTGCATGCTGTAGGAATAGCTGAAAGAAAGCAGCTTTCGGACTTCGAGAGGGGTACAATTGTTGGGTGTCACCGTGCAGGCAAAAATGTTTGAGAGACGTCAACTCTGCTAAACATCCCCAAATCAAAACATCCCCATGGTATGATAAGGGTACGACAAGTCTTCATCCAAGGAAGACCCAAGATTATGTCGCCCAGAGACCGATGGGCGCTTCGCAGGGTGGTCACTATTGATGGAATGAAAAGATCCTTCACAAAATCTACAAGGACAACTCTTTTTACCAGGAATGTTCGCAGGGAACTGCATTCACAGGCCTACACCCCGCATCAGCACCTGCAACGCAACGAAGAGATTGCAATGGTGCAAAGAGAGACGTCACTGAACTCTGGAGCAATGGCGGATGGTTGAATGGAGTGACGTCAAGATACACTATCTGGCAATAAGATGGAAGGATTTGGATATGACGAATGCCCGCAGAACGTCTTCTGGCAAGCTGTGCAGTGCCCACAGTAAAGTGGTGGTGGGGAGACGCTTTTCGTGTTTTGGTCTGACTCCAATCGTTTCTGTGGCTGGTCATCTGAATGCGGAGCGTTACCAAGACATCCTGGACAGCGCCAACGCACCTTGCCATAAAGCAAAGGTTGTAGGCAGATGGTTTGATGAAATGGGCTGGCTTGCATAGAGTCCCAATCTTTAACCCCATTGAACATCTTTAGGATGTGTTGGAGCGTTGATTGCGAGCAGGAGCGAAGCGCCAGGAACTGTGACTGAATTGTCGAAGGAATTTTTGGCGGAATAACGAAAAGTTTTTGAGGAAACATATCAAAACATGTGGAAAGTATACCCGACAGAATAGAGGTTGTGATAGCAGCAAAAGATGCACCAACTAGATATTAACACATGCATTTTTCTAAGTAATAATAATTGGGAAATGGTTTTTGGAGGATTTTTTCACGCCATTACTTCCGATATTGATGAATAAATAGTGAAAAATAGTAAAGAAAATTCCACGGCCGTGGAATTTTCTTTACTATTTTTCACTATTTATTTTTCTAAGTGTTTCCGCTAAATTGGTGGTGTCCCATGACTTTTGGCAAGGTAGTGTATTTTTTAAACCCTGTTGTAATCTGTCGTCCTTCAGCATCTATTTATCACACATTAATAAATGTATAATCTAATCAGTGGTTTTAGATCCAAAACTTATGTTTGTTTAATGTCTTGAAATTTTTTTTTAGTTGGGTGATATTTGGGCCATCTAACTTATCAATTGATTCGTAGTAACAAGTCATGAATGACTAAATTCTTATTTTCTGTCTCTAAGCTTTGTTGACGTGAGCAATAAAAGAGATGCAAACGTAGAAGGAAAAAAATGAATTTCCATTATTTATATTTTCTAGCATTAGCTAATATTACCCTGCGTCACAGCCAAATTTCCTTCTTGGAATGTTAACAAGATTTTCTTTCTTCTTTTTTTCCTCCAGATTTCCAAAGATTCGAATTTTTCCGGTTTAAAAAGTAAATAAAAAATGTTCCTCCATCCTCATTTATTGTTAATCATTTCAAACTTCAGCGGAGAAAGGTTTCTTCTATGGTTATCGAAGCAGTTAAACGAACCTTCTCGGATCTACCCCCTGACTTGGCCGACAATTGGTTCCGACATGCTCTTCCAAATGTTTGGTAACGGGACCGCCTAGGGACTTTAAAACGAAATTTTTCCCCGTAATTGGTTTATGTGGAACGAAGTGGAGCAGCAGCACAAAGATTGTTCCCTCCTCTGATTCCCCACGAGTATCGAACTCCGTCTCATCGCCTTCCCTCCACGTTTAGGTCAGCGTCGAAGAGAGATGACATAGAGTCTCTTCGCCTCTAACCTTCCTCTCCCCTCATTTTACTTTGATTTTGCAGAGAATTCACAAAGAGAGGGTGCATGTATACTTCTATTTGCGTGCATTTCTTGCCTTCCATGTTTTCAAATCAACTCGGCACTGGCATTACGAGATAAAATATATTGAGAGACGAGCTTTTTCTTGGAGAAACTGTATCTGATTAAAAAATAGACAAAATTTCTTCAGCTATCAAAATCACTAGTGACTTAATTTTTAATTCGTATATCGCATTTACCAATGTATGTCTTATGAAAATGCTTACTGAAACGGGATTGCAATTGAACCATATTTGTTAATAAGGGTTTATATAAGTGACATAATTTAGTTACCTAAAAGTAACCATATGATATAAATGGCATTTAATATCTCATTAGCTATATCTATAAATATCTAATCTACTACAGATATAAGGTGGTTATAATTAAACTTTCCCTACTTAACCAACTATAGAAGAAAACTATTTAAAATCCGGGTACCATATTATGTATATTAATTTCTTTCTTTATCTGAACTCTTTTACCTGCACAATCCGCTTATCTAAACGAAAGATAGAGAGAAAAAAATCATATGGGTGCTAAAACCAGCTAGGAAAATGTGCTTCGGTAGGAATAATCCAGAATATGGGCCACAGGATTTGAATGGACTTTTGGTTATGGGGCTTCCTGAAAGACAAGGCTTCTCAGGGGAACGTTCGAAAATGTGCCGATCTGAAGAGAAATATATCTAAATATGCTATCTTACGCTTTCAGACTGTCCTGGACATTGATAGACGACATTTCAAGCATACTTTGTAATCTGACCGGAGGCTACGCCCACAAAAACCAGGCACATTGTATGATATCGCAACGCATTAAAAGTGTTTCAATGAATTACTTATTCATTAATTCTCTTCCCCATGTCCTTGGCAATGTTCACATTACGATTAAAATTCGTGGGATCGCACGTTTTCCACCTAGAGTAGCGAAAGTTTGATTTTAATCACCCTGTGTTACTGATGTCCAAATTTTGTCTGTCTATCTACCCCTCTACAATCTCGATCCCTGTAAGTAGAGGGTGATAGAGACGTTTTGAGGTTAGATATGTGATCAATATACTCGGAAAGTTTTATTTTTAAAATTCAGTTTCTCCAACACACTTAAATGCATTTTCTTGCATAGAGCAATTTTGTAACGTCATATTTGGGATGCTGAGGCTGAGGCGTTTTTTGGGATTGAGACGTGAAGAAGCGACTGCAATAGATGTAAACTATGGCAATACAAGTGTTTCTTCAGCGCAGAAAATTATATAAGTCGACGAGAGAGACGGACCATTGCAGACAGTGCAACAATGTAACCTTCATTTTCTCCATCCGTGCTTTTTCGTTTGTTGATAACAATGGTTGGATTGTCACTCTAGTTACTATGCCATGTAATGATATTTAAAAAAATGGAAAAAAAATTCTGCGACCTGGATTCGAACCAGGAACCACGCTTGACGCCTCTACCATTTGGGCTATCACAGGCTTTGTATAGCCAAGCTGTATTAAGTGTCTTAAAGACAACTAAATGGTGAAGATTGAAAGCCCAATGATAGGGTGGCATCCGGTTCACATATGCCTGGGCCTGTCTATTTTGATTGAAGCCAGGAAAAATTTTGAAAACACAAAGGAGTAGTGAAGCGCTTAAAAGCTGATTCAAAGAATTTTATTTATTCGTTGCTGCATTGCTACATGAAAGTCTATATTTTTGAATGGTTTGTTATTTTTAAAGGAATGATTCCAAAAATTTAATTTCCTTGTTTAAAAAAGCGGGCATCACCCTTATACAGGATGTTTAGAAATTCGTTGGAAGAAATTCTATACATAAGATAGGAATGTAAAATTAAAATGTGTCAAACATGAGCTTTGTAAGAAATATGTTGCTTTTGCTAGAATAATTCCCGAGGCTAACGAGAAAGACATGCCTCGAAGCGGAAAAGTCAGCTGCCTATCGGGGTCCGAGCAACAATCCATCCTTCATTGTTTCCATCTTGGATTTTAACAATGTGTTTTTTTCGTTTGTTGGAAACAATGGAGAATGGATTGTTACTCGGGCCCCGATGGTCAGGTGACTTTTGAGTGCCCTGGCCTGTCTCTCGTTGGCCTCGAGTAATTACCAAAGCCAACTAGAAAGACAGGCCCGGACGCGGAAAAATCACCTGACCATAGAAGTCCGAGTAATAATATAGCCACCATTGTTCCACTTGCTTTTTAACAATAAGTATTTCGCTTCCAGGCCTTGTTATCTCGTTGGCCTCGGGTGATTACCAAAGCCAACTAGAAAAACAGGCCGTGGCACTAAAAAGTCACATGACCAAAGTAGATCGAGCAACAATACAATCTTCATTGTTTCTAACAAATAAAAAAACACTGATTGTTGAAATCCAAGATGGAGACAATGAAGATTGGATTGTTGCTAGATCTACTTTGGTCATGTGACTTTTTAGTGCCCCGGCCTGTCTTTTTCGTTGGCTACGGTATTACGCAATGACGTAATCCTCTTGAAGGGCTGTGATTGGCTGGACTTTGATCGGCGACGGCTAGTGACGTCACTTCGAGTGATGCTTATCACGTGTTGGGTTCGGAGTGAAGCTTGTTACAGTCAACCGTTGAAAACGAGACCCCTAAGGCGACCAGTCTATTGATGAAAATGGGTGAGAAGGCTCGGGACATTTTTCGCTTATGTGAAATGAGTCACGAAGAAAAAATTCCTTTCTATCCCCCTCCCCACCCATTTCCATTAGTGGACTGGCCGTTTGAGGGGGCTCGTTGTCAACAGTTGACTGTACGTGTTGTCGAGTTATTTGTAGCAATGACGGGTTTAACAAACGCTGAGATGATTGATTTGCACATGGTGTATGGAGCTGCTAATGGAAACGCGCTTTCCTAACAGACATATCCCAAACCATCACACAATTTAGACCTACATCTGAGAAGTCTAAGAAACGTTTTCTAACCCAACTTTCTCATCTTCATTTGATTTTTTTGAATTAAATTGAATTCAAAGATATCGAAACAATTAAATTGAGACCGTTCATCTATCAGGTCCAAGGGAAAGTTTTTTCGTTTTTGCACAATTGGCGCTCAGATTGGTGCATAAATGAATATTTTATTCATCGGAATAATCTCCACCATTATCAACAACCTTCTCCCAACGAGATACTAAATCATAAATTCCTTTTTTATAAAGTCACGAGTTTTACAGTTGAAAAACACACTCAGTTCATGTTTTAGCTCTTCTTCTCTCTTGAAGCACTTGTTTCTCAAATGGTTATCGAGAGATCGGAAAAGGTGATAATCTGTTGGAGAGATATACGGAGAGTACGGTGGATGAGGCAACACTTCCCAGGCAAGTTTGTTTATTCTGACGGGTCAGCTTTGCCGTATGCAGACGTGCGTTGTTATGAAGAAAAACAATACGTTTACGGTTCGTAAAAGCGGGGTGTTTTTGCTTGAATTTTACATGCGTACATTGAAGCTGACCAACATACAGTACACGTCTGCTGTGATAGTTTGTTCTGGATTTTGGAGCTCTACACCAGCTGATCTCCACCAAACATTCAAGAGAATCTTCAAGACGCTCATCCACCAGTTCTAAATGTTTTGAACCAATTATGTGATGTAGGTGCCATTTCAGACGTTTTCTCAAAATAAAATTGTGTGTTTTCACTTAGACAAGTAAGTGCAAAAGAATGACCAATCATTTCTCTTTAATGTATAAAAAAATTGCATTATTCAAATCATCCTACGAAAGGATCGTAACCATTCAAAAAATAAGGGTGAAGAAACGAAAAAACTTTCCCATGGACCTAATATAAATCTTCAAAATCTCTTATCATTATTCATTGGTGAGCTTTGTTATTATTTATTATAATTTATTATTTTAAATTTCTTTCACAAATGTTCAAGTCCTGTCTATTATTTTTTAGTAGTTGTTGTTAACATCCGAGTAATCCAGGAAACAAGATGCCATGAACTTCCTCTTCCAATGAAACTTAGAAGACTACACACGAGAGCAAGCAAAAGTAGTCGTTATACTCAGATGCAATCAAAAACCACTTCAACAGTTTTTCATCAGTCTCATCGTACATGAGTCTTCTATCACTTCATTTCCATTCCATGGAAGCTCGCTTGCTGGACATACGCTCTCGTCCCTAATTACTATATGGTCAAGAAAGTCCTATCCGTCTTCAGCGTAACACTGAAGGAGCTATCAAACAAGCCATTATTCTGATGGCTTTGTTAATGCAGATAGCACCCATCTAGCCACGCCTTGGAGCACTGCAAGATGTTTAATGGCGCAATAATATATTCATCGCTCCGCTTGAATCATTTCGTCCAACATTTCTTACAAAATGTCATATTATTATAAATTTCGATAAACTGCCGAAAGATTTCGATTATATGTTCATGCTTTGCGACAAAAAATAGTACAACTCTCACTTCGACCTATTACCAAGCGAGCAGCCATTACAAACTGTCTCAGAGCTTCTTCCGCTTATCAGCGTAATTCACACTGCCACTAGCGCCATCCACGTAAATTATACAAATCATACGAGGCCGCAAAGCTTGTGTAACATTTTTCCCAATCTATAAAATACTCATAAGACATTATTTCAAGGTTGCTTCAAAATATTATTTAGGGAGGGATTATGATTTTTGCTTTCTAATAATTTCTTAAAAATAATTTAAACAATGTCACTTTAAAACAGTGGCATTTATGATATTACACTGAAAGAGTAATAATGGCGATATTTCATACCTTAAAATTTTATTAGGAAGATAAGTAATGAGAGAAGATGTGCTGATAATGAATTTATTAACGAGGGAAGTTGCTTCTTAATTTTTAAACGAAGAGCAAATAAAATAAGCTGCATAAACAGGATGAAAATCGTATATTAAGATAAATTATCACTTAGTGCAGCAGGATGGGAAAGAGTCTAAGAGAGAAGGAGGGGAGAAGTATAACTAAATCAGAAGTCAATAAATTAAGGCCAATGGAGAAAGAGAGCAAACGGAGGGAAAAAGCTCGTTCGAAGCGCCAGAGTGTTGAGCATCGAAGAAGCAAGTCGGTCTGATTCAGCGTCAGCGACGGCGGCTATCTAGTGGCGCAGAGTGAACGGTTGAAGATTAATGTGTTCCAACGCTGGTTATCTCATCAGCGGCATTGGATATCATACTAGCGACAGATAATTGGCGCTGGTGACAAGGCGATGAGACATCGTCGTCGACGTCTTTTGCCTGGTGGAGCCGAGCAGGGAAGATTGGGTGGGGGGGATCCTCCTTTGCCTCCCCCTCCGTCCTCTCTCTCTCTTTTGCCTTCGGGGAGATCCTTCGCAGGACTGGCGGCGAGGATGCTGTCAGGGACCGAACCTCTCTCCCATTGTCATTCAATCCGATGCCAGTCAAAGCCCTTCGTTTCCTCCTCTTTTACCGTATCTTTCCTGCTTTCTCTCTTTCTACTTTTGGGGTCTGGCAAAGTCAGGAAATTCAGAAATTATTGCTCAAGATTAGGTTCTTTTAAAATTCAGTCATCGTTCTTTTTCGGTTCTTACATTTAAAGCGATTGACAGGATACGGGAAAGCCTTTTTAACACCGTTTCCGTATTTTTTGAGATGAGCTCAGCGTTTCCGGAGTTCAGGTGTTTGGAGTAAACAAAAGTAACTGCGTAGCTTTTAAAGGGATCAAGGGATTTATCCGTTACATTTTTTCTTCCTAAGCTAAAGCGTTGTCCTATATCCTGATGATAAAAAATGCAAAATAAACATAAACACCTTTTATTTAATTATAGCTTTGGTCAAAAGTATTAAGTAACCTACAAATTTTTAGTTTTTTAGAGAGTTTCAATTTGGAATAAGTTCAAGCAACTTGATATAAGTTCAAAATTGTGTTTATTATAATACAATCAATATTTTGTAGGTCCACCCTTTGCCTTAATTATGTCAGAAATTCTTTTAGGCAAAGAGCTCACTTAGTGTACTCTTCAGGGCTTATAGCGTTCCATTCTTGGCGAAGGTGACTTTTCAGTTCTTCTTTGTTCCTAATCGTGTTCTCCTGACTTTACGTTTTAGAATAGCCCATAGATACTCTATGGAATTCAGGCCCGGAAACTGTGTAGGACACTCAAGACTGTCGATGTGTTTTTCCCGAAACCACGTCATGCTGCTAAATATGGCGCGTTATCCTGTTGGGATTTAACGCCGTCCATGTTTATATCGCCAAAAAGAGTGGAAAATGAGAGCAGTAATGCTGGTATAAGAAAATTGATGTATTTCATAGAGTTCAGTCGGCCCTCACACATGAACATTTCGCCAACTCCAGAGTCAGCCATGCAGCCCCAAACCATCACGCTTCCTCCACCCTGTGTATGTACCAGCAGGAGTAGCAAAAACCTGAAATAGAATGAAATACAGAGAATTAAGTAACTTAAAACATCGTCAAAATTACGAAATTATCTAACTTACCTCAAAGTTTGATTCCTCTGACCATACGATATTAGTTCAATTTTCTTCGGTTGGTATTTTAGAGCCATGCATAGCGGGCCTTCCTATTGTTGCCAGAGAGTCATGGCTTCTTCCTGGCTTTGCAGCCTTTCAAACCACTTCCTGAAGCATACTACAAGTTGTTCTGGACGAGATTGCTTTTTTAATTTCTAAAGATAATTCAGCCGTAAGGTCTGAAACAGTTCTTTTCTCATTTTTTAAGGACTCTTATTAATTTTAGGTCTTCACGGTCAGTGGTGATGCGTTTGCGCCCGATTCTGCGCTTATTGCTGGGCGATGCGGTAGCACCAAGTCGCTCAATAGGAAATTGCACAACTCGACGCGAGCATTTAACCGTTTCGGAAATTTCAACTTGCGATTTGCCTTATTCACACGTTATTTTATTAAAATAAATGATAATAACACGTAAAACACCAAAAGTGCACTAGATCACTGCATCAGTACATATAGATAAATGCTAATAAATCGAAAAATAGATAAAAAGCCTAACTTTACTGCAGAAGATTTTTAATTGCTAGCGACTGATGGATCATTTTTCTTAAACCTGTTTAGATACCGAAAAACAGTATTACTGTTTAAACAATATTACTTGCTTACTTGCTCTAAAATTCGTTTCGATACTTTTTTTTTTAAGAAATCGAAGTACCTGAAATTTAAAGAAAATCATTTAAATTAAGCAGAAAAATAAATATAATCAAAAATTATAAAAGTTGAAAACAAAAATAAGCATAACAAAACAACTATATTATGGGAAAAAAGTATTTTAATCTATTTAAAGTCTTGTATCTACACTGATGAGCCATTACATTGTGACCATCTTCAACTTAGAGTAATGAGCTCGCCTTGAGACAAAAGTACATTACAGCGCAAACGCGGCTCATAACGCCATATATAAGCTATCAGTGAAATGAATTTCTGAATGTAGCTTTGGAAAAGCAACTGATTTATTAGACTTCGACAAATATCAAATTGTGATGGCCAGGTACCTCGGAATGATGATCTCGGAAATGGCGCGTTTTGTGGACTCTCACGTGCAGTCATTGCCAGTACTTATCAAAAGTAGTGTATGGATGGAGAAACGACTAGTCGCCACCCTGCCGTCCACGGTGCATTGATTCCAGAGGAGAGTGAAGACTAGTACTCATTCATTGTTCGCTGTGAACGAAGGGCTACAGTGGCCCAAATCACCAGTGGTGACCCAGACAATGTGTCGTAGCGCATTGTTCAGCATAGCGTTCTGTGTAGAGCCTGCGTATCCATCACCAACTGCGTCTACACTGGGCCAAGGAGCACAGCGTTGTGCTATGGAGGATTGGAAAAAAGTTGCCTGTTCCAGCGAGCCACATTTTCTGGTCCATCACGTGAACGGTCGAGTGCGGATGCGATGATTTCCAACAGAAAGTGCGATACCCAAATGCACAATTAGACAGTAACTGGAGGTGCCTTTCCGAGTAAATGCCTCACTGCATTTTTGCCGAAATGTGGTTTATGTCGTATTAAACAGGTGGCCATAATCTAATGGTCATAAAAGTATTAAAGCTGTAATTCAAACTCTAATAATAGTTAATCTTCAACTTAAGTTGTCAAATGCAATATAAAAATTTCTTCCTCAAACAATGAATTCAGAATAACCTATTAAAACACAATAAAAGCAGATATTCTTAATAAAGTAAAAATAGCAAATCAATAAACAAAAAAAAACTAGTCATTAATAAACCTTATAGTAATAAATTGCCTATTAAACCAGATGCATCCCTGCAAGAACGCTGTTCATATATAGGGATGCATTTGGTCAGCGATAATATTTAAGTACTCTGTATTAAGCATTGATCTACTCTGATTAAGGAACCAGGCAATGCCAAGAAGAGATTTCTCGAAACCATGAAATTCCCCAAATCATGAAATAGAGAGGATCGATGTTCTCATGGGGCTGACCCACACAAAGATACACACGGGAACAGTTGTAAACGGGACTTGTAAGCCAGGCCAATCTTGATGGTCGCATACCGAATGAAATCTTGTTTTTTCTGTTGAATTCCTTAACGGATTCCACGGCTTGTGAGTTTCGAATTGCCGTACACAGATCCAACGTAGTATTGCGCTTTTAGCGGGTGAACAGTGGTAAGTCGGTTATCTTTGATGGGCTTTGATATCTATTATTCTCGCCCGTAGACATCCGCATGTGTTCCTTTTGGATGCTGTTTTTCCTTGATCACACCATTCGTTAAACAGTATAACTATGGAAAGCCTGAAATGGTCACTGTTTCCTTAAGGCTGGCAACTGCTCTTCTGGCGCCCACTGTCATTCGATGTTCAAAGTCTGCCAGGTCTTTCTGCCTTAGAATTGAGATGAAGATTTATTATAATGTTCATTGTTCCCATTAAATCATCTAAATATTGCAGTCGGTAGATGGAAGTTTTTATAAATTGGTCAGTAATGTATTCAGGATGACCATAAAATAGGGGGGGGGGGCAAACTGCGGGGCTTGTTCCTCATACCATAAGTTAAAACGGTCATATAAGCATGACTGGAAGTGTTTGGTTGATGACTTATTCCACTACAAAGACACAAACCCATTATTAACACGATTCCAGAGCTTCTCGAGAATATATCCCTGCACGTTAGGGCAAAAATGTAGTTTATACGTGATGGTGACAGGAGTACAACTAAATAAAGTGTACGTGGGCGCAACCATTCATTATGTTTTTTGGATTAGGCTATGTCGTCACGTGTAGGTGTTCGCAACTCGGATCGTATATCACCTATCTCCAAGAAACTTGGACGGTTCACTGGGAGCATGTAGTCCGTTAATCGTTTCATTTAGGCGCGTGTACGTCCATTAGTTAGGTGCTACCAATTGAGCTATCGCGAAAAAATCAGTTACTAATCCCTTTGAACCGAATATAGCATAGGTATAATTCAATGGAAGATATTCCATTACTTCTCTTAGTGGTTTGTTGGAAGAAGATCTTGCCCAAAGTATTCATTACCACGACTATTGGAGAGGTAGGAATGAACCAATTCCATGGATGGTCATCCGATGTCAATCCTCTGGACTTCTATTTGTGGGGACTCTTCAAGCCCTCATGTATGCAACCACTACAAATTTTAGACGTAGGCCGAGGACATTTTGAAAATTTACTCTCACTATGGTAAGATTGCCACATTATGGTTGCCACGCTTCCGATCACGTCAGCTCGCGCTTTCGTTTTCGGATCACTTGACAGTGGTATTGTACGAAGTACATATTATAAATTTTCTTTCCATTGCTTCCATGGTATCTTTATAATGGAATAACGCATCATTCAATCTTCCAGTTATATATTTATATGACTTTTTAACTTGTTTTGGTATGGAGAACCATCCCCTGAGTTTGTCCCTCGTAATTTTCATAATGCATTTGGTGAGTATAATTGCTTTAGGTTACACTTACGAGAGAATAAGAAGCCCTGAACTAATCTAAGAGGTGAACGATAAAGAAAATTTCGGGAAGAAGACGCAATTTGATTAAATTTCTCCTCCTTATTAGCCTGAGAATTAGATGATGTAGCGAAATTTTATAGGTTTTTCCACATTCCATCGGTAAAGAGATAATTTGATTTTCTTTAAATAAAACTCCCTCGAGATAATCATTTTATGTCCCGGATGCTTATTTTATGTCTAATTTTTATTACCCTAAATTCCCAACTTTAATTTTTGTTCTCAGAGAATAGGCTCAACTGGAATATCTCATTCGCAAGAGCTGTACAACGAATGACACATAAGAAGGCAAAAATTGTATCGAGACCTAGTTTAAAAATTTTAGCTTTATTTCTTTATTGTTATTGTTATTATTATTACTACTGCGATGAGAATTTTATTGCGAGCCCACTAATGAAGTTTTGTACTATAATTCTCTCCTTGTAAGTTTTCGTGCTTCACTTTACGGCCATGAATTATTAAGCGTTTAACACTTGGCAACATAATCATAAAAAGCGAATTCTTCTTAACGTTTTCGACAATTAAATTCTCAGAAAATCCCGGAAACTCCCAGGAATGCCATTGCAAAGTGAATATGAGATCGCCTACTTCCGCTATTAGGTCGTTATAGCCGAGGACGCGGAGATCAATCAGCTGGTGATGGATTGTTGGAGAATCTACCAGAAGGAGGAAAATGGAAAAAAAAAAGAAAAGGAAAACGGGAAGACGGAAGAGTGAGATAAATAGATGGATGGATAGATACACGGTGAAAAAGAGAGAGAGAGTGAAGTGAGCTTTTTTCCCTCCTTTCTTGGGTACCCCCGTCCTCTTTCATTTCATAAAATTTTGATCCATCGCTTGGGAAATCAAGTCTTGGAAAAAGCTCTCGAACTCGGGTTTTCTTACAGCCACCGCTCGACTTCCGTTGAAGCGATTCGTCGAATTAGGCAGCGAACGATGATTAAAACCTGAAACGAAGAGGAAACCTGAAACGAAAAAGAAGGGAAGAGAAAAAAAAAGGAGAAGAGGAAAAATTTTTAATAATAATAATATTAAAGAAATGGGAGGGGGTGGGGGAAAGAAAATGGAAGTTTTAAAAAATTCCGGAAAAACAAAACGATATTTTCATTTTAATATTATTTTCGTAGGATAGTGCTGATGCGCTTAAAAAACATTTTTTTTTCACAAACGAAAAAAAAGGTTGTTTTTTTTCCTCCCTTAGTATTCTCCCTTGAAGATTTGTTTAAATAAAAGAAAATAGCCCAATTCAAATCTAATTAAAGAGATGCAATGGCTTGCAGCTTTAAAAATGAAACTAACTTATTTTTCATTTATACAATATGAAATGATGTGAAGATTTACTTATATCAAACGCGAAAGAAATTTGTCCAAATTCCTCTTCGATTATAACAGATCATGCAAAGGTAACATTCCAGTTACTATTGACTAAGAAATTAAATGTAGACATTACTCAAGACTTATGGTTTAGACAATTATTTTTCGGTAATAATTGGCCAATTTATTATGACTACCTGATACCAGCGAAACCGCCGCATTCGTGAAATGTTCAAGAGCACCTGTTGTTAAAGTGTTCACAGACTGAACTCTCTGCCAAAAAACTGGGTCTCTACGTGCAACTTGTGGTCGCCATTGACTAGTGAATTCTCAGGCCAGAACAAAGAGTGTCAGAATTGTTAAAGACAACAAAAGGACGACAGTGCAGCAAATTATGGCACATCTTAATCAAGGTTCTTCTGAAGTGATCGCTGAATCGCACAAAATATCTAAATATCGTTGCTGACTATGTTCATTCTGTCATGATTATCGCAATGAAAATGGGTCCTTTCAATAAAACAATGCGCCCTACTATAGTGAAATATTTTACAGAATCGATTACAGGAACATGAAGGAAAGTTTACCTTGCTTAGATGGCCCTGACAATCTTCAGATCTCAATCCCATTGAACATTTGTAAGATGATGTTGAAAAAGCCATCTGATAGCTGGATTCATAACGATCAAATCTCACAAAACTAGAAAGCGCTATTCCTGAAGTATGCTATCAGATTCCCGAAACCATCTATCAATATCTCGTGAAGTACATGCCACAGAGAATCTATTCAGTATTAAAGGCAAAAGGTGGCCCAAGGAAGTACTGAGGAGATGGTCATAAGTAGGCCACTCCGTGTTATTTTTAGGGATCCTGCAGGACTACAAAAGTTTCTCTCCTCTCAGTACGTAAGTTTTACGTTAACCATGGAACAGCATCTTCTTAGCATTGTCCGGTTTCAAATGATCATTTAGTGTATTGGACCCTGTATCCTCTCCGGAATAGATTATGTAACTACAGGTAGAGTTTTTTAAAAGTGTCCCGGTGAACAACAAGAGATATAAGAGATAACAATGATCTGAAATAACCTAGAGTAGGTGCTGGAAGTTTCCTCCATTTACCTCGAGGCACATGTGAAGGCGTGTCCACATGTTCCTGAAAGCATGAGAAAGGGTTTCCGCTGGAATGGCCTAAATAGCTGCCTGGAAGTTTTGTTGAAGGTCGGCGACTGTGCGTGGAATGTTCTGATAGAACATGTCTTTCAGTGCACCCCAGAGGAAGAAATCGCAGATCGATAGGTCTGGCGACAATGATGGCCAGGGCTGTTCTGTTCCTCGACTGATCACATGTTCGGGTGGGAACACTTCCTGGATACGAGTAGGGGAGAGTGGGTAACAGTGAGACACACTTTTTTCTAAAGCAGTTTTTTGATGTTACATTGGACCAAATGCAACGAATTTTTTCTGTGAAATACTAAACTTATACAGCTATGACATAATTTAATTTCAGATTTTATTATGAAAAACCTTTGATGAAAAAAAAATAAAAAAAATCTGAAGCACGTTGTCTCACTCTTCCCCAGGGTTGGGGAAGAATGAGACAGCAAGGGGGGAACAATGAAACATGCTTTTTTGGTGCATTTATTTTAATTTAAAATGATTAGAATTATTATCAATTAAATTACAACATATTCTTCTAAATTTAAAAAAACATTGAAATATTTTATAACATTTATTAATGGAAATTTATGTAAAAAAACGTCATTGAAATATGTTGGCTTAAAATTTTATAACTATTGTTATTTAAGGAAAATATAAAATATGAAATTCTTTTGCCAAACAACAATGATTCTTTGATATACTACATCAGGCAGAATTCAACACGTTGTGGTGGGTAACACTGAAACACCCGTCTCACTGTTACCCATACTACATGGTTTAATTTTTCAAGCCTGTAGGCCTAAATTTCCATTTCATTTTTAAATCGCTTATAGATTTCAGAAAGCTTAATGAATAAGCATTCCATATATAGCTATCTTTTTATCAATTGCTATAAACGTGGTGAACAATGTACTATAATTGGCAATCAAGAAAATTTACATTACTATCCTTAACTTAAGCATGTACAGTTTTCTTGAGCCTGCAGGGATCCTAGAGAACTGAAACTAGATGGGTGCATAGATAATTAAGTTCACCTTTTAGTTATGGTAGCGCTAGTTGATGGTGATGTCTTTTCTGGATGCTGCAATGAATGTCTCACTGTTCCCTGTGTCTCACTGTTACCCGCTCTCCCCTACGTGTTGCGTGTGCAAAATGGGCTGTTGCACCATCTTGCTGAAAGTAAGCTTTGGCACGCTCGTCAGCAGTAAGTTCTGCGGAAAACGCGTTGAAGATATTGTGCACATAACGGTCACTATTCACAGTTTCATTGAAGGACACAGAGATGATGCGACAGGCGAAGACAGCACACCACACTCCAAGTTTTTGTGAATGCAGTGGAGACTCCATGAACACATGCGGATTGACGGAAGACCAGTGGCGCATGTTCTGTGAGTTGACGTAACCGGACAGATGGAACCACGCTTCATCTGAGATGAACACATAACCAAAACTGAACCTCCGGAGCAGTGGTGCTCAGGCAGGAACCATTCACAAAACTGAACCCTGTCCGGCTTGTCCATATCATGCAAATGGTGCACAGTGGTCGTTTTGAAGGGGTGTAAGTGTAAATCCTGTTTCATGATCTTCATTGCACTTGACTGAGACAAACCCAGTTGCTGAGACAGCCGCCGTGATGACGTTTTGGGACTGCGCAGCATGTGTTCTTCAGCAGCAACAATGGTTGCTGTCGTACGGATCGTCCTTTTGCGCCATTTATTTGCATTAAGTACTGATCCCGTTGCATGCAATTTCGCAATTAAGTTTTGCATTGCAGTCTTAGCAGGAGGTTTTGCAGGCACAGCATCAATTTGAAACTTAATTTTAAACTCATCTTCAAACTTCTTCCATGACCCATGCCCCGTGCATAGTGCTCTACCATAAAAATGCGGTGTTGAAGAGATAACACCATTTTCTCCACTTCGCACAAACGACTGCACACCAACGTCACTCTCTTAACTGCGCAATATCACATGAATGACAAGTCATTTGAATACTTACTGCCCAGTATTTCGCGCCGGGTCACTTTTACCCTGTACTTTTCAATAATGTAATGTTTTACCATTCCTTAATGAAAACATCTGCTAGTTTCTTCAGGAGTACGAGAGGAGAGGATCTGCTTCTTACAAGACTGAAGACCGGAAATTGTACTAGTCATCGAAGATTTTGAAGGTCAGCTTGCTGAAAACCTTGACGGTGTGTACGGCTCTTCAATGATTTTAACTTTATCGTTTTTTTGGGGTTTTTACCTTCTGAAAATAGGGACTTCTACATGGGTATTACGTTCCGTAGCCACTTTTTGCTGCAGTAGTTCACATGGGTAGTCTTCGTTAATGTTCATCCAATTTCGGTTTTCAGGCACTTCTTGGTAAAGAATCACAACCCAGGCTAGCAGTGCTCTGACTACACAACACATTAGATTGTTATGGTTTCGACGGTCTGTTTTCTTTTGAAGTCGAACGGCATGTACAAACCGCGCTGCTTACATTGGCATTGACTTGAAATACGCCGTTTAAATTTAATTTGCTTCTTGTTACCAGCACGAATAACCAAGATAATAATAATTTTTATCCTATCATATACATAAATATATAGTATTTATATTTAATGAGCATTAATAGCTATTAACATCCAATGGAGAATATGAAAGTGAATGCGTTCAACTTGATTTCTATGTACTGTATGAGAGGGCATGACATTTAGTAGAGTTAGCAATATCCATTGGTTAACAGTTACATTATTTTTGTCAATTAAACAAGTCCAATGGAAAATATAATATTATAAAGTTATCTCATAAAATGTGCTTCTAATTCGAGGAAGGCAGCACTAAAATCCCAACCAAAGAGAATGCTTATTCCAGTGAAGAAATGAAGAATTAATAATTACATACATTGTATAAGATCACTCTGTAAGCTGTAATATTAATAACTGTAATAAAAGCGTTTGCTCTGATATGCATAAAGGAATATCACTTATCAAAATCAAAACGAAATAAAAGACTATTGTGAAAATAAACCTTGAAAGAATAAAGTGGTATGAGGATTCGAATTTCTAAAAAGAAGAAGACGGTAAGAGAATGACTCATCGCTTTTCGTTAGGATTGAAAAAGGGGAAAACAGTTTTTATTTACTTTGAACATTTGCCTCGCCTACTTCTCTCGTGTGTGCTGAATGAAAACGATCTTTTTAGTTTTCTTTTTATTTACATGATAATATCAATTTCTTTTTTCTCATCCATTCTAATGTAAGAACTAGTTTAGTGAAGAATAATTCCTTCCTCAGAATTCTTGTATAAGAAAATCTTTTCTGCTTATTAGTACACAGAAGCTCCTTAGATAAACATGGAAAAGATAAATCATTGTTACGTCGTTTTGGTGATGCTCAAAGCCTGCTAGATGAACGGCCCTGACCGTAACCACCGAGAGAGAAAAGTTATGCCCTTACGCGGAATAGTCACCTGACCATCTTAGTCTGAGAAACAATGTCATTGTTTACATCTTGGATTTTAATAATCAGTATTTTTTCGTTTGTTGAAAACAGTGAAGGTTACATTGTTGTTTGGACTAAGATGATCAGGTGACTTTTTCGCTTCCAACCAACGCCACCTAAAAAACAAAGCCTTCTCACTGCCTGTGGACTGCGTCATCAAACCAGGGCTGACGCAGTGACCAGGCTTTGTTTTTTAGGTGGCGTTGTTCCAACGGGTGGTGCTATTACAGAAGTAAGTTCAACGTCACAATCTTAGTGCTTCATTTGTGACGTCACCCTTTAGGGGTTTTAATTCTAACAAGACCCAAAAGAGAGCAACCAGGAATAGATCATAGGTCCGAATGACAATATTAAAATAAGTCCAATTCATACAATTAATCAAAGCTCTTTATTCAAGTAGCTATGAGGAGCCAAATACATTTTAGGGGTTTTAAGAGCAAAGGCTTGGCTTCATTAAGGGAAATTGCCTATAATTCCATCTAACACTCCTAAGCTCAAATGGCCACAGCTCAATTACCCATCCATGGAAAAATCAACGATTATGAATACAGTAATTTGTTATCAAAGTTCTGTGTTAAACAACTCTGCGATTTCGTCTTAGAAGACAGGATATCATACGAGGCTCATCAGTGTTACTCCATTCCAAGTCTCTTGAATCATCTTCGCTGAACAAATAAATTGCGCTCTTGCAAGTTGGATCCTCTATAAATGAAATCAATACTAACGGACAGTTATGCAATATCAATATTAGATACAATATCAATCTATTTACTTTCAATAAGCAATAAAACTCCACGTGTTTTACTTCACCCAATAAGTCTCCCAGATATGTGGAGAGTTTAATCTTCTTCGGATCCCAACATTCAAAAATCCTCGTGTTAGTCCCAATATCCTGATTCACTTGTCCTCTTGGAAGACAAAAATTCCGGCAAGAACAATTTTTTTTAAATAATTCAGCACTTAATATAGATGGCCGGAGACAAAATACAAGAGTAAACCTGACTCTTATTCACATTGCATGCTCAAAGCCCACGCAAGTAAGTCCATATCATTCCAACTTGGATCTCCATGAAGCCTTAGGCCTCTTCTTTTCAAGCAAAAATCTACCGTCCTCATTCCGAGAGAAAAGCTTCAAAAAAAAAGAAAACTCCTGGTATTCTTCCCAACAATTCCCTTTCACTCTCCACGCATTTTCCTCGAAGCCAAGCTCAACAACAGAAAAAATATACAATACGTTTCAGTAACAATTGAAAAGTTAACAGAAAGTAGAAACAAGTTTCATCGACTTTGATGAAACTTTCACTATCGTCTAGCTATAACCATTCCATATCTTGAAAACTACTGAACCGATTTTGATGAAACTTGGACTGTTCCCTAAGATGAAAGATACTTCATCCAATAAAAAAAGAATTATTGCAATTCGATTTCCAGTTTCTGAGAAATACGTGGACAAACATACATACATACACACACTTATGAAATTTGGCACACCTGTTTAGAAGCCCACATAGACTAACATATATGAATATTGTGACATTCCAACAATATTACATACATACGAGTCGAATTGATAACCTCATTTTTTTGAAGTCGGTTATTAAATTGCAATACTATCGTGATAGCTTCATAAGCTGTCACATAATAATACATTATTGATGTCATGTTCAGGCCTGGTAGTTTCTAGAAGGCCGTGATAATATCCAAAGATCAAACTTCAATTTCTCATAAGCATATTACTGGTGAGAAAGCAAGAGACACTTTGACCGTGGAAGCCGAACAAGAAATTATTTTGCATTCTGTTCTGAAAGACTGTGGGAAAATGATACCAGAAACCTCAACTGCAGTAAGCACGAACCAACTTCTGATAAAGCTAAAGAAAGATCCAATTTTTGCTCCATGTGAACACAGCGAACAGAATGTCATCTCACACGATTATCCTAAACATTATGGATGTGGCGTTGATTGGACCCCGTACTCACCTGACCTCAATCCATTTGATTTCTTTCCATGGGGTTTATAAAGAAATCAATCTAGGAAATTTTCATGTAAAATGATACAAAAACACGTTAAACAAAATGCCTTGATGCCATGAACATATCACACAATTTTCAGACAATTACTCTTAATTTAGAGCTGAGAAATTGACTGCAGATAGGTTGTGAACCACCATGTATCTACACTGCATTTTATTATATGCTGAAAAGCACATATTGGTTTCGTTCTGTTTGTGTGTCTGTCTGTATGTCCGTCTGTATGTCCGACGATTACTCGAGAATGCTTTAACTTTTTCAAATTCTGCTTTCGCTCGTCGATAGAGACCCTTCCTGAGGTCACCTGATTAATATGTCATAGAAATCACTCTAACAGTCACGTGACTATTGAGACACAACCCCCCCCCACCATTAAATTTTTTTATTGGCAATATAAGGCATGTAATATTTCATTCGAACGGGAATGACGAGCACAAGACGAATATGACATTCTTTTCGATTTTCGAAATGCTACGTCCAACAAAATGACCCCCAAGAGTACGTCAATGATTCCTTATTACGAGCTTTAGCTAAAGCTATATATAAGAGTACAAGCTTAATCGGTACCTTTTTGTGTCCGGCCGGCCGTCGTTTGCATGATAACGTGAAAATGGATGAACTTAACTGTGGTGTGTCAATTTTTGATGCGCTTTCATGGACCCCTTCAAGCACGTGCACTAATGTTAAGAATATGAACTTAGGGCATGTAATATATCAATCGATTTGTACTGAAGAGCCGTAAGTGAATACAGTGTTACTTTTTGATTAACATTTAAGCATTGGTGATGTCAGCTTGGAGCACGTGCCCGTTATGAAGCTTTGCCAATGCACGTGCTCATTTCGTTTTTAAAATTCAGTGCTGTTAGGGATTATTGTTAAAAATGGCTAATTAATGTTAGTCCTCTAGTTAAAAATGAGTAGTTAATATTAGGGCTATTGTTAAAAATGGCTAATTAATGTTAGGCCTTTTGTTAAATATGGTTAATTAATGTTAGGACTATTTCTATCAGTAGTGATTAATATTAGGCCTATTATACATAGTCCAAAGTTAATTACTGTTCAGCCTAATGTTAACAACAGGTAATTGCTGTTAGGCCAATTAGCCATTTTACAATTAGAACTGCGCATGCGTACGAATACAATAGCGCCTTACAGTGATAAATTTCGCGTAACCGTACGGCAAACAATCACAGCATTACATGTATTATAACCACCAAAATGCTTGTTTTCAAGTACGTTTAAAAAATAGGTTTCTATACATTTTCTGCTGCTATAAGTAAATTGAAATAAATGTAGGATCCATACAGCAGGAACATACATTTTATTGCATTACGCGTTTCGATACTTAAATCATCATCAGAGGTTTTCGTGTAATGGAATTGGAGATTATTTTTAAAATAACAATGAAGGTAAAATGATAGGTAACAATATATATATGGAATTTTTATATTGTTGGGAATTAAGATTGTTAGAGATTGTTGCTTACGGTGAATTTTTATTGTATATTTGTATTTTATTAAACAAGGTGTGTAAGTCACGTTTAATATGGGAATTCATTATTTTAGTTTTGTTTAATTGATGTTTTTACTTTATTTCTAAAAAATATTGACAAATTATATTGAAATGGAATGGAAAATACTGCTGAACCCTAGCCTAAGCAGTCTTGTGTTTGCCGCACGGTTTTGACCATATTTAACACTAGGAGCGTTTCCATCTAATTGTAAAAAGGCTAATTGTTAAAATAGCTGATTGATGTTAAGCCTATTATTATCAATAACTAAGAAATGTAGGTTGTTTTGAACTATCTGACCAGAGCTTGCGAAGCGTTTTTCTCCTTTCGTTTCTATTGTTGCTCCTGCGTTTTTTCCTCCTTTCAAATTCAATTGTTGGGTGATTTTATGGCTGTGGTGTTTCTTATGTTTGGCGCGAAGTGATATCACATATTTGGTGTTTCTGGTAGCGGACTTTTATTGTCTTTGGTTGTGAAGTGGCTTGTTTCTGGATTTAGGCGTTGGAAGGCGTGTTTTTGCCGTTTTTTCCCGTCGTGCTGTAGCTGTTGCCATCGCAACCATACATAATTAGCATATCGCGGTGGTTTCGAGCTATTTGTGGATTTCTGATTTTCTTTTTGCTTTCTGGATGATTAGCCATTGTCGAAAGGAGCCATGTCTTAAAGGTAAGCCAGCATTTTTTGAGCGTTCTGGTGTTGGGTTAGGTTAACTGAGGTTGGGTTAACTTAGGTTTAACCATAAAATGAGTTCCCGTAACTTTCTGGCAGCCATTTCTGTGACCACTAAAAAATACGGATCATTAGCCTCCTGTAACTGGCCGAGGGGAAACCAACTGCCCCCTGTAACCAAATAGGTTGGGGTATATATCAATTATTTACCCCCGGAGGGGGACGTCGTAGACAGAACGCCGAAGGCGTTCGAGTAACGGAAAACAGTGACCAATGAGCCTCATTGAATGAGGCCCGCAGGGCCGATATGAGGCGCGAAGCGCCGAGAGTGGTAAAAGTTTGTTAAATTTAAAGGTAGTTTTTTTCCACACATTAAGGAGAAAACATTAAAAATTTGTTTTTCCTCCTTAAATCTGTGGTTTTTTCCTTAGATAACCTCTCTCAATATACGGTGGGTCGTTCATCACTGGAACTACTTTTAGATTTGGTCACGTAATCTGAAAAAAGCCAGCTTCCTGAACAATCGACGGGAGAGAAAACGCGCGCCAGCAATTGAAATAAACAATTGAATTTGAAAGGAGGAAAAAACGCAGGAGCAACAATAGAAACGAAAGGAGAAAAACGCATCGCAAGCTCTGGTCAGATAGTTCAATTTAACCGAAATGTACGTCCTGTTGTTATCAACTAATAAATGCTAGGCATTTTGTTAACACTAAATGTTGTTAGGCCTATTATTATCAACAAATAATTTCTGTTATGAATCGTTAGCGACTGTTGTTATCTTATACGACCTGTGTAGCTCATAATCTAATGTAGAGAACGGGAGAAGCTATGACAAACGTACAATAACTTTATAATAGACAACATACAAATTATTTTGAATTTGCAATTTTTACGTACTGACCTGCCCACTGTGTACAGCTAAACTGCCTCAAATGTTCGTGCCAATACTCTAATAACTGTAGTGCATTTGCATCGATGTACGAGACAAGGAATTTGTATTGTTTTGTGTTTTAACGTGAAGGTGAAGCAATAAAATAGATGTGAGTGTGGATAGAATCAAAATAATTTCCATTGGTTATTTAAACTAAAAGTGAAATATTGAAATTTAAAATTACATCTGCGTCACAAGTAAAGGTCTCGAGGCCAACGAGAAAGACAGGCCTCGAAGCGGAAAAATCACCTGATCATCTGGATCCAAACAACAATCCAACCTTCATTGTTTCAATAAACGAAAAAATACTGATTGTTAAAATCCAAGATGGAGACAATGAAGATTGGTTTGTTGTTCGGACCCAGCTGGTCAGGTGACTTTTCCGCTTCGAAGCCTGTCTTTCTCGTTGGCTTCGTAAAGCTCTTTGGAATGCTTACAAGATTTTTCCCGACAATGCTTTCCAACAATGATTTTTCTCTCCTAACGTTTATGGTAACTTTGATTAAGAAGGGAAGAATGGCTCTTGCAGTGGAAAGAACGTAGGCGCAGTAGTTTAAAACATTCAGACGTGCCAGTATTTCATTTCAGTGAATTGTCTTCCCCAGTAGTTCATTTCGTTAAAACAATGGGGAAGACAATTCACTGCGAGGAAATACTCCTCCCAAGCCGCTAAGCACGTAGCCGCTGAGCGATTCCGGATACACGCCAATAACGTCGGCACTTCGTAGCAGTGCGATGGCGTCGTGCCGAAAAGCCGTACGAAAAAGTCTTTCCACACCCAGTTGTATACGAATGTCTATTATTGTAATACTATGCCGCGCTATACCACTCAAGGTAGCAAAGGTGTTTACGTAATTCAATGTCTTACCGTGAATTAATATGAGTCCTTGCGTCCGCTCGTTTTCGTCCGCACGTGGCTGCCGCTCCGTTCCAGCTGAAAACTCCGTTGTCTTGTACCAGTCTTGCCACTCTTCGTTCGAACATTGACTAGTCGCTGATGGCCACAACTTGCACGTTCAGACCCAGTTTTCCGGCTGACAATCCAGTCTTTAAACACTTTAACAGCAGCTGCTCTTGAACATTTAACAAATACAACTATTTTGCTGATACTCGCTTCATGGCTCCGAGCGCCAACAAGCAGCCCACGTTCAGAGGCTGTTAAATCGCGTCATTTATCCATATCTTCAGAAACACATCACTTCTACTATCATGGTAAATAACCTGCTTCCCTACTTATAATGGTCCGGCCATCTATAATGGTGTATATCAAGAGAAAAAATGTAGGTCTTTGTTTGGTTCCATATAACAGAGTTGTTGATTGAACAGTATACATGTTTGCTAATTCATCCACGCCTAATTCATATTACTGTCGTGCTTCTGTCTCTTTTGGATTATGCAGAATCATTAGAAAACCAGCTAAATTTTCTAATCTATCTGATTATTTTCCTCTTCTGTTTTACCTCATTTCATAATTACAGATGTGTGGAGTCATTTGTCTATAAATGGAAGTGACCATTTATGTAATAAAACAACTTATCATTTAGGAACTAGATACATTCCCTGCATTACATCTTTTTTCATATACGATAACAACTATTCAAGTATAAAAGCTGATTATCCAATAATTAATAACATTATTAGATTTTTTATGTAACTTACTATAAAATAAGCAGCTTTATTTATACATGGATTATGCTCTTAAACAATAGAATTTCTTAACTAATATGAAGCTTCTTTTACCATATGCAGCCTTTTTCTGATGCAAATCCAGCTTTTCCGTCTTTATTCCATTCATTCATATGAAATAAAATTCCTGAAATTTTTTACATCTCTACCCGAACAATTTTCTCCCCAGTTGATTCCAGAAGACTTTATTGCTTTTTTGCTTGAAAATGTTACAAAATAAAATGCAAAAAAAAATTATATCCTCGGTTTATTTTCTTATGGATTTCTTGAATTTTCAAAGCAAAGATAATATTAAAAGATCTGCCAGCAAATATTTTCCATCTTCTACGAAAGCTTTTTTTTCTTCCTCCTACGTCTATCTTCCTTTTTCCTCCAAATTCTCTGTATTTTTCTCGTAGTTTCGCATTTTTCTTCATGTTTACGATGTAGTGGTAGTTACACGGAAAAGAAGATGGCAAGAAGAATAGCTTCATCAACGCGAAGAAATATAAAAAAAGAAAACAAAAAAGAATGGGAGAAAAAACGACATCACTATTTGCTTCAATCCATTTTCTTATTCCGTCAATTTTCTTTTCAGTGCCTGAGTAAGGTTATCGCAGCGACCCATTTCCGAGTGAATATCTGAAAATTACTTCGTCTAGAATGTCGTCTATGCAGCTCTGTTTCTGGTTTAGTCTGAACTCTTCGGAGATTTGCTCATTCGAAGACATCAAAGGAAAATCAACTTGGGAATAGCTACCAATTTGTTGGTTGCCCTTCCGTGTTGTTGCTTCTGTAGAAGTTTCGAACAAGATCATTCTTCCATCAACTTAATGGAAATGTGTACGCTACATTGATTAATCATTCGATTCGATACTGTTGCTTAAATCAATGGAAACAAAAATTAGAAACAGTAATCAGAATGGTAGAGAAGCCTTATTATACTACGGACCAAAGTGGTAGACCCTATTAGATGTATACTCGTATCCAAAAATTAAGCATAATTGTAAAAAAATAACGATTAAAGTCTTAACGTATTAACATTTCAAGTTTCAGATCCAAAAAAACGACAAAAGTCGGTATGTAAATATCATGTAATTCAGTTAGACGGTTTAATCAAGGTCAATTCACGATCGGTTTATCCCAAAAATGCAAATTTATGCAAAATAATCAAATCGCGTCATTTATCCATATCTTCAGAAACACATCACTTCTACTGTCGTGGTAAATAACCTGCTTCCCTACTTATAATGGTCCGGCCATCTATAATGATGTATATCAAGAGAGAAAATGTAGGTCTTTGTTTGGTTCCATATATCAGAGTTGTTGATTGAACAGTAATAAAAATACAGCTGTAAGATTAATCTGAAAGGCAAAAAGAGAACAAAAACTGGTCAAATTCCGAATTAGGAAAAAACAAACACCAAAGTTCCCTTTGAAAAAATGTTAAGTTCCTCTATTTACATTTGCGTAGACCATGAGATTAAATGGATGATGTTAAGTTAACACTAAATTCCTTAATTAATAAAATGCTTCTCTTTCTATTAGAAGCCTTTGAATCAATTGAATATAATCAACAAAGAAAAATAACATAAATTGTCGTTATATTTATTACATTTAGCAGAATGAACTACTTAGAAGTGCGTTCCAGAAGAATTATTGAAAAAAGAGAATTTTGAATATTGTCCACTCGCCTTACGCTGAATGCCACTGCAACATTCATAGGATTAATAATTTAAGTGCTGCACCTGAAGACATTCTGGAGATGACATTTCCATGAACTTACAATTTTTTGCCATCCCCAGCTTCCATTAGAAAATTAACTTGTTCAATAATTAAAAATTTTTCTCCCAAGTTCTTGAAAAATAGAAAGCAGCAGATATTCAGGGATCAATGCTGTGACCAAATAAAGGACAACACAACTAAGAAGAAATTTGTTCCAATAATTTTCCAGCAAATATCACTGGAAAAATTTTTTGTCATCATTTTATGTTTTTTTGTTTGATTCTGTATATATGAATATTTTATGGGATGCTTATAGTTGCTGTAATAGCCAGCCAGGAGTTTTGTCTTATTAACATGTTTAGTTATCATAAAATAAATATTGATATTCGACCAGTTAGCAATTATAGTAGACATTTTTTATTCCCGAAATACAGTGAAAACTCTCTATAGCGAAACTCAAAAAACTCGCTGGATTAGCAGAGGAGGACCCATTTCCTGACCTCCAAGATCTTTAGACATAACCCCATTAAATTTTTTTCTTTGGGGCTTTGTGGAGGATACTGTCTACCATACCCCGCATCACTGCAGCAATTGCAAAGTCAATGAGGACATGGGAGGAACAGGAATATCGCTTAGATATCATTCGTGCTATAGATGGCGCACACACACTGACTAAAACTTTAGGTGTATGTGAACAATATGCCGCAAACCGTACCTTTCTACCTATCCCCATTTCTGAAATATACGTGATCAACGTTTTAAAGATCATTTTGGAACATCCTGTCATACAAGTAGCCCAGTGATTGACACATTATTAAAGCGCTGTTCATGGAACCAGAAACTAAGTGGCTTGGTCCAAGTCTCCAAATTTTGAATTCCTTAATTTCTTAGAAGAACTTGTCTTCATTTAAGCTTGCAGTTTCTTCTTCTTGCTCTTTCAAATAGCAGTCATAGTAGATGGACTGAATCCTAACTATCGTCCAACATCACTTTTCTTTTCGCCTTATTCGCTTTTTACTTTTCTTTACACCTTCGACAGCACGTATTAAAGCCACTTTCTTCTATACACAAAGCTTTTCTTTTACGATGGAATGCCAACTTAAGACTAATAATGGTTGGTTGGTTTATTAGAATTTTTGGCGTCGACTACTAAGATCATTTTGCGCTTTTTTACAGAAGTTATATCTGTACGCAGTCCGGGACAAACACAAACATCCATGCCCACGGCAGGATTCGAACCCACGACCAGGTGGATTCGAGAACTAGAAACCCTACGCCCTAGCCCTCTCGGCCACCTGGTCGGCCGACTAATAATGTAACTGATATTACAGCTGATACTGTGACTGATATGGGTTAATCTTCTCTAACAACTAAACCAACGTTTTTCAACAAAGGTTTTTCAATAAATCCATGTACAAATGTGTCGTGGAATGCCGTTGAACGGCATTTTTTTTTGCTTCGTTATAGAGAGCGACCGTTTCGTTACAGAGAGTGAATCAATGTATGGGTTGTATATCAAAGCAACCCAGTTCAACTAATGTTTAGGTTATATAGAGTATTGCGTTATAAGGAGTTTTGTTATAGAGAGTTTTCACTATATAATAAAACTGATTTTAACCCAAGATGCTGGTTTGACTTAATTTGATTTGATTTGATTTGATTTGATTAAGACATCAAAATTTGTATCTACTAGTTTCTTATGTTCTACTTGTCTTTCATAATTGCATTAATATAATATCAAAAATTAGCTGATCTTATCTCTCACTATGTTAAGAAAAGTTATATATGTAGTGAATACAGCGTGAAAATCTTTTAAAATCGTAGTGTCAAATCAATATAAGGAAAAATTCGCAGTTCTATTCTGTTTTTATTTGCGTAAATTGCTTTAGAGACAATGTCATCGGAGGTGCTCATATGCCGACGTCAGGTAAATTTTGAGAAGTTTATGTAAGCTGAGAAGTCTTCTATTTAGTTAACTCTTGGTATAGCGGTTAAACAGTGGTCTGGATCATTTTGGTGAATTTTTTAAGCTACCTGTCTTGTGTAAATGGGCTCGGTCGGATTTCATTTGGCTAATTCTCGTCTGATCGACTTTGGCATTGTGGGTCTTAAATTCGAATTCAGGCGTGGAAGTGGGTTTGTTTCTGTCCTTTTACATTAAATTCTCTTAAAAAATCCTTCCCTCTTCCAAACTAGCTTTTGCCACAAAAATTGAACCAAACAAATTAAACTTCTATTTACTTGTTAAAAGTTACATTGAAAGTAATCCAGTTACATTATTTCTCTTATCATACATGTTATGTTATTTATGAATTAAAAAGAATTTTTATAAATTTGTTAAATTTAAATGCTGCTATTGTTTAAATATTTCATAATCTTGAACGTTTCTTAGATTCCTTATTTTTAAAACGGATATTTTTGCAGGTGTAGTGTCATGAATAATCTATCACGTCTGTGCAAAATCTACAGCCGTGACCTACGTTATTATGTGATTTTTATCAAAAGCAAAACATCAACTTTTCTCTTGGAGTTTCGTTAACTTGCGAAAACATTAGATTTGGTTTCGTTAACTTGCGAACCAACACTTCAGGACTGATATATCGTTTGGTATTTCATTATTAAGTAGCGTAAGAATGGAGCGAAATTATTCCCCAATATTGCAAATTATTTAAAAGATTATCATTTATATGTATTTATACCTTAGCCTCTTTATGTTATTTTAATTCTCCAAAGAAAACTCTTAATTCTAAATTAATTTGGCATAAGGGCCTAGCATAAACTTCATGAATTAAAATTTGTCTTTTTTTTTTTTTTGAAGAAACTACATTTTAATTGCAAAGTGGCATTTAAAATTTGAGGAATTTCGATATGAGCGAAAAAGCCTTAGGAAATAATTTGACTTAAGTTGTCCCATCATTATGTCATTGAACTCAAGCTCCTCAAACTGACCGTAGAACTCAAAATGCAATACGGAAATCTTAGGAACATTAGAACCCTTCTGGCCATTAATCCAGAGATTCGGCTTTCACTCTCTCCTTCTCTCTTTCTCTCTCTATCTCTCTCTTTCTCCCTCGTTGTGATAAAATTGTGCTGAAAGAGGAGGGCGGGGACATTATCACTGTCATCAATGGACGTATATACTTTGGCGAAAATATGAAGATGGCTCGGTTGCATGCATGATTCATTCGAGTTTATGCCAAATCACATTAGAGAGTTTCTCGCTAGTTATGAGGCATCACGGGAAGGGTCCTCGGAGACGCTCGACGACGGGAAAAATGGAATACATGCGCCTGTTTATTAGAGGTAGATGAAATGAACCTTGGGCCAGAATGCATCGTCAGGATTAGTTTAATAGGGTGCGCGGTGGTGGAAGCCATTCTCTAATGGCTGGCGCTTTATGATGAGGCGCGGATGGATTCGCGGGACTCCCGAGACCACCAAGAACAATCCCTATAACTGGTTGCCAAGAAGTTTTACCCTTCCCATTATAAGACCGCGAGCTTTAATAATGATCCGCTGGAAAAAGGTTTCTATATAGGCCGAAGACGACATTATTTAAAATCGCCACCTTTCTTCGGCTGAGGCTTGGGCGGGTTGTTCTTTTAGAGTTTTCTCTCCCTCTCTCCCCTTAAAGCGTTTCAGACTAATCTCATTGAGACGCAAAGAATTCGCAGAAAAGTGAAGCGAAATGAATTCAATTAGGTATTGATTAGCTCGAACACCGCCATCTTACTTCTAATTGCTCCGTTATGTGATGATAATTAGAAATTACTGATAACGCACGACACGAAACGAAATCGCCCCCCTTTGCTAGGGTCACGAGCCTCATAAACAGATCGTAATCACGAATTGGTGCCGTTCGTCGAACGATAAAGCCGGCCTTTTTACGACTTTTATTCTTCTAATGTAAGTCAGACGAGCACTAAATAAGACCACGCTATGACGAATCCGGAAAAATTAATAACATCCACCGTTTGTTTAATATCCATATAGAATTACCCTTTGATGCACTCGCCGGGGTCTTCTACTCTATGAAACGGAACGAATAACTTTTCCATTTGTCCGCAAACGATTATCACTTATTGGTAATAAAAAAACACACCTCATAAACATTTTGCCTCTTTTATGGTTCTTAACTTTTATTTCTGTCGCTGAACGATTGAGGAACACAACAGAGTTATACTCTGTGTTGCACTCTTAACAGACCTTAATGACGGCGATAAAGGAATATGGGTGTGTGAATTTTCATGTAAATCTTTCTACTATAGCTAAAGCATATGCATAGTTATTACTTGAAAGGATGAAAAGTTTCATTCTTCCCCAGTCCTAATAAATTGGCAATCATTAAACCTTAAAGGTGAAGGAATACTTTTTATCGTTAATTCACTTTTGTAAACGTGTTAACATCCTTAACTATTAAGTAATCTTGAAAAATTAAAACGTTCATTAAATAAAGATTGAACATCTATCGTAATAAGTCCCAGTGCAGTCTATTATTTTTTAAAACCGAAAGAAAAATTAAAAATCTGACTACACCAAAGTGAAATGGATATTGCGATATAGAAACGCCTTTTTAATTAACAGTCGGTCTTCTGGCATATAAAGCAACACGTGGGATTTTCTTAGAAATTCATTCTACTTGTCGAATTTGACCTATCTGTCACTGAAAGTTTGCATGATGTGTTCAATGTGCTGTCATTCTTGTTGCCAGAATTACCGTTGCTGTTTCATCATCATTAGCGCTTCTGGAGCGACTACTAATTGGCTTTTCACTCACATCTCCTGTTTCTTTGAATTTAAAGAGGAGGGATGCTACTGTACGTACTTACTTTTCAAGTCCGCTTATCCGTTAGGGTCGCAGGGTTATTAGCCCGATCTTCCACCATCAGGCGCATGTCATCAATGGTAAAACCAAGCAACTCGAATCCAGATTCTCCATATAGTCCCACCATGGAGCTTGAAAAATTAGGAACTGTCTAGAAAATCCGGTTTGCGTCGTC
The DNA here is from genome assembly GCA_023313115.1 of Rhysida immarginata. Lineage (NCBI taxonomy): Eukaryota > Metazoa > Arthropoda > Chilopoda > Scolopendromorpha > Scolopendridae > Rhysida > Rhysida immarginata. The sequence continues at coordinate 1,264,009 of JAHWFO010081923.1, forward strand.
CATTTCGTTTGGCCGTATGAATCCTCTCAATGCTTAGAAGTAGCGGCACAACATTTAAAGACGCCCTTATTGGGCTGCTATTCATTCTGTCTAGTAGGGTACCATCTGCCACACTTTTCAGGAAAGCCGCTTGTATCCGATATGCACTCTTTCGGTCATTACAGTCATCAAAAGAGGTGTGAATGAGACAAATATAGATTTGAAAACAGAGAGCTTGGACTCGACATACTTGCCTTCTAGAAATTTGCCACATTAATTTTCATCTTAGCCTCTTCACACTTGGCTACAAATCGATCTAGTGCATGTTGAAGGTCAGTGCAAGAAGACCCAAGAAAGAAAAGTTCGTCAGCAAAGAGCAACCTCTCTAGCCAGCAATCTTCTACATTGGAACGTTCAGCATCTGGGCTTCACCTATCTATCCAGTCCATAAAGATAATGAACAAGAGAAGCGACATTATACACTCTTGGCAGAGTTCAACATCAACGGTGAATGGTCTTGATTTGATGCCATTTATCCGGATACACATCTCAGAGCTTTCGTATAGAGACGTGATAGCAACCAGTAATTGCTCATCCACTCCATACTCTTGCAACACTCTCCAGAGCTCTTCGCAAGGAACTCTTGCATGTGCTTTTTCGAAAGGTCCACAAAGCAAGTTTAGGCATCTTTTGTTAACTTCCAGGATTTCTCGAAGATTAGCCTTAGAAAAATGATGTGATCCGTTGTGCTTCGGCCAGGTCGAAATCTACTCTGCTGTTTAGAATCTATTATTTGCCGACTACTTCTATCCAGGCAATTAGCGTAGACTTTCACAGGAATGCTGAGCAAAGAGATGTCTCGATAGTTGTCGCAGTCCTTTTGATATTCCTTTTTAAAGATATGGACCTATCTACCATTGCTTAGGAGCCTGGCCGGATAATTACTTTGCAAACCCACTTATCCGTTAGGGTCGCGGGGGCAGCAGCCCTATGGAGGATCTCCAGCGCTCACGATCTATCCGCATCAGGCGCATGTCCTCTAAGGTCATACCAAGCGACTCGAGCCCAGATTCTTCATGTAGTCTAGCCACTTGGTTCTACGGCCGACTCCTTGGTCTCTTACCCACCGGCTTGGAAAATAACAACTGCCTAGGAAGAACAGATTGCAGCATGCGTATCACGTGGCCATACAAGAGCAACTGAGATCTCTCAATGCGGGGAGAAGTAGCGGCTCAACACCTAAAGACTCCCTTATTGTGCTGCTGTGCACTCTATCTTGTATGATAACACCTGCCACATCTTTCAGGAATCTGATTTCGGCTGCTTGCACCCGCACTTGCGATCGCACTTTTTCGGTCATTACTTAAAACCATAGGTGAGAAAACCTAGCCGAATATTCAATATAAGGACATATACGAGTCAGTTACTAGACACATCCTGATTCAAGGCTTTTAACATCTCAGATCAGATTTCATCATCACTTGCTGCTTTGCTGTCCTTCAGCGATTTAATTGCCCATCTAATTTCTGTTTCGGCAATACTACCGAGATGTATTTCATTCGCAACGGTAATATGAGAAATAGGGCTCGATTTCTTCATTCTCCAGGATCATCTCAAATACGGATTTTTCAATTTCAAAATGCTATGTAAAACTTCAGTGACAACAGTCCCAAACGGTTACAGATAAGTCAAATCCGACAAGTGGAATTAATTTCTGAGAAAATTCTCGTGTTATAGTATGTCGAAGATTCATTTTCCATTTGAGAAAAAGTGATCTTCATCAAATATAGCGGATTTCAAACTGGCGGCGGATTTATTATGGTTTCCAAAGTGTAGTTGCCCATGACCATTTCACACTCATAAAAACAGACTTTTATCTTGATAATTAATATGAAAAATAATAATTAATTACTTTTATTAATAATGTTAAACCAGGAGCAAAACATATACTGCCTTCAGTATTATTTCTAGCTTTTAGATTGGCCTACTATCTAACTTTATCCTCAGTTCTATGTTTCTTAAAAGATCAATAGATTTTTCTTTAAAGATGATATAGAGTATATAAAGTGAAATGGATGCAGGCACATTCAAGAGGCAAACATTTGCGATTAAATATTAAAATTTTTAAAACTATTTTTAAAATAATTTGCGCAAGTTTGTGTTATTGCTGCAATCGCAGATTAATGTAATTTTAAAAAGAAAATTTTAACGAATATCGAAAGTCTCTTAAATTTAACTGGGAATGTTTTCTCTGCATAAAGGAAAATTAAGTTTCTAATTTGTTTGATGGAATCGAGTTCTTTCTCATTTCGCAGGAACCCCGATTCCATTCTCGATAGAATCCTCTTAATAAACGCTGTCAATGTTTGCTTCCACGGAGTCAAACTTTAATTTCACTCCGTCTGCCGTTAGAAGCTGCAAATTACTTGAAAAGTAATAAGACGTGAATTGGAAATTAATTAAACAGCAGTCAAATGCATTCAACACGCCCTTTTACTGGCACTCGATATGAGGTGCTGTCTTTAATTCCCCTGGTTGGTGAAATGTATATTTTGTGAAGAGATTGGCGTTGTTAACTTAAAAATCGTCGGTGTAAAAAAAAAAAAAAAAGAAACGTCAAGGTTATCAATTATTCTATAAGATAATTTCTAGGACATGGAAGTTCATTTTTTTGTTGTTTGCTTGTTTTTTTAACTTTTAAAAATATTTGAACTTTTTTAAAATTTCCGTGCAGGTTACATACTTCCTGCTTGGTCGTCCAATAGCTTCGTTTCGTAATTCTTCCTGGCTTCCATTATTAATTCCTTTGCTCTTCATCTTTCTTCCGATCTTCATGTCTTCCTTCGTCTTAATTTAGCAATGAAAAATACAACAACGTTGCCGTGACAACCGCGTTGCCGGGGCTGATTGACACCATGGTGAAGGAAATCACATTTTTGGATGCCGGAGGTAAATAAGGGAGGGAAAATTTGCGCAACTCTACGTGGATGAGGAAGAAGAGTTATAAATTAATTTCGACACAAAGTCCATTTAAAAAGTTTCAGTTGACGGAAAAAATATCACAAGCTCCTTATTCACAAGGGGTGTTCTTAGGAAAGAGCTTTCTTTCATGTCAAACATATTTCCGAGCATCTCTGTAAGCGAACTTCAGTTTTAATAATCAGAAACATTACACTTAACAAGATTGGAAACTTCCATGGCATATCATAAGAGAATATTGAGATTTTGTTGATTGGAAGTGCTATTTAACACTCGATATTGCTACACACCTAGTGTCAATATGGATTTTTAAAAACTTCTTAAGCTTTAATCTTTCACTTTTTTTATAATTTTACATAATTACTTATTTACAAGTTAAGACACACGACACTTACGCACCGAGACTGCATGATTGAATCTTCAAAAGCGACTCTATACCATGCACATATTTTGATAAATTTAACTAATAAATTTGTAAAAAATGTACTGCAGGGGAACACATTTCCCAAAGTCTGCCATCCGTCATCTAAATAATATCCCATCAAAGATATTTCATGTAAAAAACGTAGCCAAGTCTCGCGTAGGGCCAAGTCTAGTGCTCTTTTTAATTCTGACACTTTCATTTACAAAGCACTCCAAATCATTACATCTTTAGTTAAAGAACATTTTGTGACTTGGCAATTACGCAGCACGATAATGTGACGGCTATTGCTTACATTTTTATTTTCACGTTTATTAATAAAGTATTACATAAAATAATATTTATATGGGAACTGAACGTATATGTATTTACTGCGTGGAATTAAATTTAATTTTTTACATAGCATTGTAAAGTTTAAGATATCCCTGTGATTCGAATGAATTATTTTGGGCAAGTCTAAGCGGTACTGCATCTAATCCGATTGCAGTCTGCTCAGAATTGTTAATCTTGATAGCGCTATGCAGGCTTCACTAGACACTTATGCTTTGACACTACTGTAATCAGGAATATTAATTTTCTACCTAACAGCTTCTGATGCTGTCATTTTAATATTCACGTTTATTAATAAAGGATTGCATGTATATATGGAAACTGGGCTGCGTAATTGCCAAGTCACAAAATGTTCTTTAACTAAAGATGTAATGATTTGGAGTGCTTTGTAAATGAAAGTGTCAGAGTTAATAAGAGCACTAGACTTGGCCCTACATGAGATCTAACAACTTTTTACGGCTAACGAGTCGCGAGACTTGGCTACGTTTTTTATATGAAATGTTTTTGATGGGATTTCACTTCTTTTTGTAAATGGTCCTCCATTCCCTGATATCCTTTTTTTGACATCAACCCCCGGTTTTCGCATAGCCCATTTCCTGTCCTTATTGGCCCTTCTCGGTGGCTACGAATGATTTATTTTTGGCAAATCTGTACGGTACGTCCATTTGAGTCGATTATCCGCGTTATGGCGGACTCTTGAACTTTGGCACTACTGTAATAATCAATATTAATTAGATGCAAGCTGCTCAGGCGTTTTACTCTGATAATGCTAAGTAAGCTTGATCACACACGAGAATACCGAAGAGCCTATGTCTATAAGTGAGCTGTTCACTTTTATGTTATAGCAAACGCAACACATAGAGGGTATTGTTCGCGCTGAACATATACCCTATTAATTATTTCAAATTTACTCCTAACTGAAGCGAGCTTATGAACAAGTCCGTTAATGAATTGTATTACGCTCTGTATAAAATAAATAAAGAAACTTCTGTTTCCACAGCTTATTTAATGTCAGTATGCGCATTTCGACGACAACGTCGTCTTATTCTTTATCTAGTTTTTGGCTGAAGAAGACGACGTTGTCGTCGAGATGCGCCTACGGACATTAAATAATATTGAGGAAATAGCGTTTTCATTATTTATTTTATACAGTTTATTGTTTTTCGTAGTTTCTTGCAATTTCCTTATTTGGATTTGTATTACTATCCTTTTAACTTTTTTTCTTATCCTCAGGATCCAAACCTTGTACAACACCAATAGAACCAATTACTATGCCCAAAATCACATCAGTGCTCCTTCTCAATATCACACTTGCTCCTATTTTTATCACTATTGTCCCCTCTAATCCTGCTGTCATGGAAGCGTCGTCTTCACACTTTCTTGTACACTCACAGCCCTTTCGAAAGATACTTTGGTCAATCTAACCATGAGTCTCAGGACATAGCTGTATTTCGGAAACGGTGTGTAAAATAAACGATGTGATCATGCTAGCAGGAAATAGGATAGGTTCTCTATCTTTTGAGACAGTTTTGAAGTTTCGGTGCCATCTTGAAATCTTCCTTTTTGGGTCCAGGTTCATTTTCTTAAATGGGAAAGCAGTCACGTGGAATATCAAATAACAACAGTTTTTTCTCAGGAGTTCATTCCTGCAATCGAATTTCAGTTATCTGTTGTTGTTCACACATAGCGAAACTGGGTTGTAGCAGCTAAAGGATGTGTTCAATGTGTTGTCCCTGTTGCTGGAGAGAGAGCTCAAGGTGCTTTATCCATTCATTATGCACGCGCTCAAGAACGAGGGGGTAATGCTATCACAGGCCTGTGGGATGCATTGCTGAAGATCAAGTTTGCTTTGGGTTTTCACAGCATACCAATTTTTTTCAAGTGGGCCACATGTACAAATTAGCGGTGTGAGGTTTTGGGAATGTGGTGGCCACTCCACAGGACCCCGCCGGTCAATCCAATGACCAGGTAAATTGCCCATCCAGCCAATATGACATATTAAGTCCGTAGTGTGGTGGTACACCATCCTGCTGGATAAAACTTGGGAAACTGCCATCATCAGTCAACAGTGACGTGAACAAAGTGTTCTGTATCATTCGCGACAATCGACAGTCGAACAGTGAAGTGTACATTTGTTCAGGTGGGACGTAAGCAATGCTTACAGGAGTCTCACCCTTCCGGAATAAATTCCACATTGAAATAGGCAAGAATCCTGAATAACCCAAAGAGGTCTTCCACATTATGAAAAAAAATAATAAGATTGACGATTGTCAGAAGAGTGGGAGAGGGGGAGGGGGAAGGGGAGGGGGTGGTATCACATCTTTCAATAATCCGGGAAGGGAACTTTGTCAATGTCTTCGTAGTTGATATCAAGAATATGCCTCGATTTTCTATACTTAGTATGCCACTTCATTTCCATCAGGTTATTCAGTATTCCAGCTATCAGGTCATTGTCATGGCTCGTCATCGTCTGCACCATGTTCATCAGGAAATCTTGGATGCACTTTCCAATGTGAGTCATGTTCAGGTCCGAGTGGATGTAATGATTTTTTACGGTCCTTCTTCCAAGCTGGGCAATGGTCCTCATGGTAACATTCTGGAATGACTGGAGTTCACTCCATCTGCTTCTACATATAGTCGCCCACGCAGGCATACCATAGAGGAGGATGGTCCGAGTCACTGTATTGTCGATGCTGAGGGCGCTGTTTCTACCCAGGAGAGCTATAAGACTGTAGTTAGCCCTCTTCGCTATGTTCAGAGCGTAAGTTACGTGACGATTCCAGGAGAGTCTTGAGTCGATGATAACGCCAAGGTACTTGTATTTGTCAACCTATTCGAGTTTCGTATTGAATAGAACCAGGGAATCCGGAGGACACTTAAACTTTTTGTTTGAAGTATACGGCTTTGCTTTTTCCGACGTTAAGACTCAGTTTCCAGCAGTTAAACCAGTCTTCGAACTTCTTCAAGGCGTTCTGCAGCCGAATGATAACGTGAGATAGCTGGTGCGCCCATTTCAAGATGGCAGTATCATCAGCATTTAAGATACCGTCTATGAAAATGGTCCAATGAAACGGGTGCACCATATCCCACACAACACCATAACTTTGCTATCACCAACGGCTTTGGATGCATCTGTCCAACGAGAGTTCATATCCATCCAAGATCTCATGTTGTGACGGTTTACCTCACCATGGACATAAAAATTTGCCTCGTCACTGAATGCAATGTTATGTACAAATGAAGGATCCAGTCGATAGTTTTCCAGAGCCCATGAACAGAACTCCTCACGTCTGCCCGAATCATACTCCTTCTCCTAAGGTTCGACATAGTTTGAACATAAGAAGTAACGAAAAGAAGTATTTTTCAGGCATTTCCTCAATGTCATACAGAGTCGAGTCACATTATTATGAACACCAGATAATATCTCGAATAAGCGCCTTTAGCGTCACGGACAGCAGCTAGACGGCGTAGGAGTGAGTCAATGAGATTCTGGTAGGTTTCTACTGGTAGCTGTTGCCATGCAGACTGTAAAGCATCCAATAGCTGCTGAAGGGTACGCGGTGGTTGTTCCATAGCACGCACATGAAGATCGAGGTTATCCCAAAGGTTCTCGATTGGGTTGAGGTCTGGGGAATTAGGGGGCCAGGGTAGTGCTTGGAACTCTTGGTAGTGTTCCTCAAACCACCCACGAACAATTGCAGCCGTATGACACGTCACATTGTCTTGCTGGAACGTGCCATCCCCCTCTGGGAAGACAGTCGTCTTGTATGGGTATACTTGATCTGCAATTACGGATAAATAACCGAATCGGTTGAGAGTGCCTCCCACAGGTAACATTGGGCCCAGACAATGCCATGAGAAGATTCCCCACACAATGACGCTGCCGTCACCAGCCTGGATTCGTCCAACAGTGGTTGCAGGATGCTTGTTGTCGGAGGTTTCTCGCCTCACCCGCCAACGGCCGTCACTTCTGCGGAGCAGAAATCGTGATTCATCGGAGAAGGCAACCTTTTTCCAGTCAGAAATGGTCCAGTTTCTATACTGTTGGGCAAGTTGAAGCCGTTTTAGGCGATTAACCTTCATCAGCATGGGTGCGGTGACCATCCGTCTGCTGCGGAGGTCCATACGTAGCAGGGTTTTCTGTACTGTGGTTTTAGAGACATGTCTGGCAGCACCCTCGTTGGATTGAGCGGTAAGTTGGTCCACTGTAGCTCTTCGGTTGACCTTCACACACCTTCGCAGCCGATGTTCGCACCTCTGTCATCGTTTTGGTTTCTGTGGAGGTTTCGATGTCATCCATTGACGTCAAAATACGCTTGCGCAGTAAGGCAATTTTTACCACTTCCGGCAAATTGACCCCCCACCTTGTTCTAGATCACCTTGGGTGTTATCTATATTAGTTTCGGTTCGAAATTTTCTTATCATTCCGTGAGGTTTCCTAATAAGTGTACAACAGTTTATTCGAAGTGGCCATTGCCTGGTTTAGTGTAGAATTTAAGCTTTTACAACTCTGTAAAAATGGCAGTTTTATCACTTAGGTCAAGTACGAAGAAGACCATCAACCGAAAGGCGAATAAAATTAACTCAATAAAAATTACATTTATCAGTATAGAAGGTAATGAACTTAGCATTCAACCATCAACTATTTCGCAGGTTTCAACGTCGAATGTACTTTATCACATCTTTTTATGGTCCAAAAAATGGACATCTGGTAGAATCACTGAGCACTTGTCTTAGGACTGGCTTATGAGTAGTACCAAGATTCCATTGGACTAAAAATATTATTTATAATAGTGCATTCATTGCCTAAAGAAGAAACGTGCATTCATTGATTGTGTTAAAAACTATATTAGGCTAAAAGCACCTGTAATGTGAAGTTTTCTGTTAAGAAGACGATGTTTTTGGTTTGGCAAGTGCTACTGCTTAGTAGTCTTCAATAAAAAAGTTGAGAACGAGTGACGCGGCCTTTTTTGCATTGAGGATTGTTAAAATTTTTTTCTGCTTGTATATTCGTGAAGTTTGAATATTGAAGTAATAGATACGATTAAACCATAATATTCTACAAACTAATGAACCTCGAATGTTGATCTTAGCGCGACCATCCGTGCGTCTTTTAGTAATTTCACTTATAGTGTAAAGTTAACAGAGTACTTATTAATACACTCTTAGATTGTGTTAATAAACATGAATAGGAGGATGAACACTAAACAGAATTTTAAAATGAACTGTTAAAGAATCATTGATAGCTCTGGTATTGTGATAATATTAACAACCCAATTACGTAAAATGTTTATGAATACACCTCACTCAGTGTATATTAATAATTATACCTTCTTTTACGCTTTATATAAGCTTAACAGGGCACTAAACATCTATATTAAAATATTGACTGATTCCCATGAATAGAATTGAAGACTTTAAAGACATCTAAAACTTGCTTTTAACATAGTTTCAAGGTAAATATTTCTTATGTACAGTTAGAAATCGCAGATAAGTTTTTGTGTGCAGTCGGTTGAGTACTGTTTTTTAAAGGATTTAAATTTCAACAATATAACGCGGATATTTTTGGAAATATTAAAATTAAAATAAGCTGTGGCGTTTTTTTACATGGGAGACTTTCATTTACGTGGGGAAAAATTAATGAAATGTTTTTAATGTTCAGGCTTTCCCACAGCCTTATTAGGCTGTTGATCATCCCCGTAAAGGAAGGGAAAAGGTTTTATGCGCACTATGTACTTCCTTTTTTTTTTGCTTTTATTCTCGTCTAATAAGAGGTAATTGCAAATCTTTTAAGCACTCTTGCCGTTTTTTTCTCCCTGTCCCCTTCTCTTCATTCCTTAGTTTTGTAAAACCTCCTCCTTAATGCTTCTAATGAGGCCAGTTTCTTCTTCGCTTTTGCATCTGTAAAGCGGTCGCCCGTAATGGAGAACGACATCTGTTAAAGGATTAACGGATCCCTCGCCTTTCCTCTTCCTTCCTTCCTTTCCCACTTTTTTTTCGTTTTCATTCTTTTCCTCTTGTTTTCATGAATTCTCCTCCTTCACCTGAAGTCATAATGGAGTCGCTGCACAGAGCGCCCTCCCTTATGCCAGACTTTTCATTAGAAGAAATGTATTCTTCGCAAGAGCCTTGTCTGCATTTTGGGATTATTGGAAATGAAATGCTTCTCTTTCGAAGAATAGGGAAGCAGTTCCTTTCTTCCATTTTCTGACGTGAATTATACAAACATCTTACTACTAAATGTGCGACGAAGTCTTCTTATAAAAAGAATGGAATTTTTTTTCTTTTCGTCTTTGAGAAATTGGAATAAATACCAATGTTTTCTTTGCTTAATCAAAGTTGAGACAATAAGAGTTTCCTTTTTTTAAACAATATTTATAATAATTATAATATGAATAATTGCTACTGCGACTTTAATACAGAAATTATTTTGTAACTTTTAAAGATAAAGTTTTTGGCCAATTTCTGGAAAAAATTCAGGTGAACAAAATCCTCACTGAAGATGCGTTTGCAAAAATAGAAATTATCAATTGTAGTTTTAAGGGAGATGGGAATTGAAATATAAAATAGTTACAATAAACGATAAAGCAAACGATGAGCTGTGAATCATATGAGCTGTGTTATTTTCAAAGCGGGGCTAAATTTTTCGCAATACATTTGGTCGGCCTCTTTAATATTAGGTCCATCCCAGTACTGCACAGAATAGTTCGTCCAACAACATACGAGAGATAAGACAGCACTACAATCTTGCCATTATCAATTAAACGTACAGGGTGTTGCAGGTAACTATAGGGCAGTATGACGGGAAGCCTACCCGCTCGATTGCAGGGGCCGGCTCGACATCAAATGATAATTGGGTAATTTTATAAAAAACATGACAGTTTTGACGTTCACCCCTCCCCGACTGTGGAAACTGCTGGCTGCTGCAGGCCACCTTCATCTCCCTCCATTCTGCCAATCGACCGAGCCGGCCCCTGCAATCGAGCGGGTAGGCTTCCCGTTATACTGCCCTGTAGTTATCTGAAACACCCTGTACAAGCTTAGCGAGAATAGGAAAAGAAATGGTCTAGCGAAAGATGTATGATATATATGCCAAGCAAACTGGAAGTACCAAAACGGAAATGGTTATTCTTCTGAATTGTTCACGTACCACATCGTCAAGATGTATCAAGAATGGTAGAACTAATAGAAAACATCTGCTCAGCGATAATAGTATGGACTAAGACAATTTTGCAAGCAAACAGATGGTCCACTATTATGCGATTCACTCCAGGCTTCAACGCTGGCATGAAGAAACTTATCAAAACGTGGATATTCTACAACAGCCGATGGCCCTTGCAGATATCGTTGTTATCACAGATGAGCAAGAAGACACGCCTTCGATTAACAAATGAACATCAACACTGGTAAATGATTGCTTGATCGGATGATGTCGTTAGCAGCAAAAGAGGATGAATTCGTGGATCCTTCTGCATGACGACAACTTTGCGTATTAGTGGAGGGCGATGTTATGGTCTTTGAAATGTTCTTCTGAACTACCGTGGGCCCTTAGATACCCCTAGTTATACATATGAATGCTGTTAATTCTACAGTGTATGTAAATATCAGGTTGTTGCAAAAGTTTCTTCCGGCTCTAGAACCCGTGCCCAAGAAGGTATCATTTTCTGAGGGGGGTGTTCATATGTTTTCAAACAAATTATTGCATTCGATTCCTGAAAATCATTGCTATATTACATCCATGAATCAACTTTCTGACTATATATCTGTTAGTGCCATCAACGGTCTGAAATGGACCTTTCACGCGAGCATATTCGAGCAATAATCTTCTACGAGTATTCTGGAAAGATCAGTGCTGCGCAATGTCACCGAAACATTTGCCAACGTTTAGGTGAAGGCACTGTTAGTTTACGTACAATAGAAGAATGGTATAGGCGGTTCAGACGCGGAGATAGCACTCTTCAAGATGCACCTCCTCTGATCGGCCAATCAAGATTTCAAATGGTGATCTACGCCAAGTAATTGATGAAGATCACAATGTAACAACGAGGGAACTCGCAGAACAGTTCAAGATTCACTTTTCAACCATTGCCCGGCGTCTGCATGAGCTGAATCTGTCATTCAATAAAATGAGGTTTTTGTGTTGGAATAAATATCCGGAAAAACTTTTGCAACAACCTGATATCATGGTTGACTAAGCACATACGTTCATGACCAGGCGTCTCCTGGGGCAGTTGGTTAATTCCAGCGGGATAATGCGCTGGCGTTTGGAGCGAACTGTACGATACATATCTACAACTCCGTCGAATTCCAGGAAACGCATAACAAATTTATATCTGCATGGCACTTCTTTCTTAATAACGTTATTAGCATCTCGTTGAATCGTTGCCCCCCAGAAGACTTCTGTTGCATTAAAGGCTAAAGAAATACCAAAAAATGGCTGAGCAGTACAGATGAGTTTCTTTCTTTATCTTTCTTCATTCTATTTTTCTCCATGACAAACGAAAGCATTTTTGAGCCATTGCCCCCTTGGTTCCATAAACTTATACCGAAAGCCCCCAACCCCTCTGAAGCATCTTTAACACTTTGTATCCTTATATTACATGGTTTATTTAAAAATTCGAATTTTTATTGAAAACTTCAATTTTATTTTTTATAATGTCATTCAAGAGTAATTAGTATAGACTTAGTGGCCAATTTGTTATGACCGCCTCCTCCGTACTTCGTTGGGGCACCTTTTGCCTAGTTGTGGAATCTGCGATCATGCTTAATGAATAGCATTTTTCCAATTGTGTGAAAGTTGATGGTTATGAATCCCGCTGTCTGATGGCTTTTTCAACTTCATTCCAAAAATTCTCAATCGGATCGGAGACAGTAGGGACCACCTAAGCAAAGTAAACTCTCCTTCCTATTCATCAAAACAATCCTATACAATATGAGCTCTATGGTAGGATGGATTATCTTGTTGAAAGTAGCCATCCCCGTTGGAATAAAGCATCAACAAGACGATATTTAGATATGTTGCACGATTCAGAGATCATTCGAGAGGATTGCGATAACGTCCACAAATTACACGTTGAGATCCAATTGTATGTCTGACAATCCAGTCTTTAGATACTTTAACAACAACTTCTCATGAATAAACGTGCTGTTTCGAGTTCCCATGTTCAAAGTCGGTCATTGTTTGCTTAAACAAGTTTTCTTGTGATTGTAGAGCTTACAGAGGGTTGATTCAGATAAAATAAGACGACTTTGCAGTTCTGTTACGATGGTGTAATACCATGGCGCCACCATCGGTTGTGTTCGATGTGAGAACCACGTTGTTGGACTATCGCCCGGCACCGTAATTTCCACTGAAGTAGGCCGAGTTTGAGGGACTCCATGGGAAGTTCGTTCCACACCTGCTGACACACTTTCCATAGCCCATCAACGGTTCTTGTTCGGCGACTTCCGAGCCGTCGTTTCAGGAGACCAAAACCACAGAAATCCATCGGTGGTGCGTCAGGAGATTTTACAGGCACATGAGAGAAGGGAATGACTCGTATGCCCGTCTCCTGTTCCATCTTCCTGTAGTAAGCCACAGATGACTTGGCAGCCGCTCCAGCCCAAGATTGTCATGAATTATTCTGGAGACTGTTGCCTGTGAAATACCTTTCCTTTGGGCTAGACTTCTCTGTGTGGGGGGATTTTCTTTCAGCACTTCAGACCGGATTTCTCGCACCACCTGAGCTGGGCGTGTTGGCTGGGGATTGTTTCTGGTCTGCTTCTCTGCTCGTCCACGTTCATTATATTGTCGCAGTTTGTTCTTTTTGATTATTCGACCCACAGTAGCTTTGGATACCACAATACCATTTCGTTTGCATAATTCCACAATGCATAAAAGACTGAAGTTAGCGTCGGAAAGTCCAAACATATACCCTTCCCAAAAAGCTGTGATTTTGGAAGCCATGTTTCAGCACGAAATGTCCTAAATAACAGCAACAAGTGTATACAAAGCTAATCTCCATGAATAGTGGACGAGTCATGCAAATCACATTCCGTCAAGGTCATACGCGGCGTTTAAAGTCGTTTCATTTTATCTGAATCAACCCTCCGTACATTTCATTCACTGCTGATGATAGTAGATGAATCAAGAATCTATTTATAACGATAAATATTCCAAAAAATAAAATGCACACGTATTTTGTTTTTTTCCATAAAAATTTCATGAAAAACTATCAACGTTGCAATAGGTAAATTAGTTAACCTCATCTTGTTTATAAACGAAGTGACCAAGACTTACGAAGTTTCAAAATTTTGTTTATCTTCGTAAAATGTACAAAAAAAGCAAGTTGTAAAATCGCCTTAATTAACTTAATAAATTAAGTGATCTTATCAAGGAATAACTACATAAGGAAGCGACACTCGCTCTCTTCTCCTTAATATGGATGGAGCTTAAATCGATGAGTGCCTGGTGTTTGGGGGGACGAACGAAAGGGGGAAAAAAGTTAAAAATGCCCTAATCAGAGGGGCTGTAGATTAGAAACGAAACTAAACAAAGCCTTGTTTTCAGTTACTTAACGCTAATTAGTGTTATCATGTGTGAGTGAAGTGGATGACACACGCTTCTGTGCTTGTGAACTGTCTGACTTGAAATTACCAGAAAAACAAACTGAAGTATAAGGTTCTCTTAAAGTTTTAATGATCATAAATGTTTCTACTGATATTTTTGTAATAACTCAATAGCGTACGAATGAGACGAACATATTTATATAAAATTAATAAGCTTATGTGTATTGACAGGTTATCATATTTATAATCAACGGCCACTTTATTATAATCAACAAAATTTCATAAATATTAACATCTTTCACAATTCTGAAAAATGTTGCGAATAAATATTTTAAAACAACATTCACAGTTGGAATGTCTTTTCTGACAGATCTACATTGTATTTAATCCGAGTTGGATTCTGTTTAGCTCGTATGCCACCGAACGTGGACTCCATCAATAATGGAACCGTTATATAGGACTATCTTTCTATGCCTCGTTTATAGTGATTCTTCGAGTTCTTTGAGCCTTGGTTCGAATTCCGTCGAGGCATGGGTGTTGTTTCTTCTATGTTTGTAAGGTCCATAAAAACTAACTTTCCGTCAGTGCATCAGCACGTTAGTGTAACTTCTTATCCCATTCAGGGCCGGACTAGTACCTTTAGGGGCCCTAAGAACCGCACACCTACCTCACTATAAATCCTGTTTTACTAAGAATTCGGGGGCCCCTATTCACATGCTCAGTTTAACGGGGCCCTAAGCACGTGCTTAGTCTGCTTATGTATAAGTCCAGAGCTGATCTCATCTAAAAGTATTTAACGTGGACCTTCTATAAAAACGGGAAAAACGCGATGAACATCAACTATGGACTTTCTCACTCTAACTTGACACTGTTACGGCGTGTAAACCGGTTCTAGTGTTCAGTCATATTATCTTCTAGGGCCATTTCTGATTGTTTTGACATCAAGTATCACATGACACAAGTAACCAATCAACGATAGTATCCCTTTTATTATCTCTTTCAGCCGTAAGAAGAGAAGGTTATCGTGTGATACCTGCTGCTGCAATCCTATATATAAGCTGTATTTTTCGGGCTCATGAATACAATTCAGGAATTCATGTGGTCTGGTCGTCCTAGTTTACGCGTAACACAAACAATAGTGTCAAGTTAGAGTGAGAAATTGTAGAGTAATGCTTGTTCTTTCGTCTAGTGATGTTTGTCATTACGGGGATATAATGGCTACAATTCAGGACAGAAGTGTTTCTGGGATTCCAGCTCACAATCTGTTCAGCAAACCAATCTGTAGTGTTTCCCTGGTGTTATTTGCTGATAGTAGTGTCCACAGTTTTTAGCTTAAATCGTTTTTATCACAATCTGTTATTGGCCATGTTGATTGTACGATTTGATTGGCCGTGAATTTGTTCCTTGGCTTCCACGTTCCCTTGATCTGTGATCTTTTATTTCGTGAGAGTTTGTTTGAATTTATATCTTTGTCCAAAACGCCTGACCGTTGTCAACCGGACGAAAACGTATGTCTGATACGTTCACGATTAATCGTATCATCTTTTCTTTTGATTTTCTGTACTATTAGGGAGACCAGAGACAAAAAGAGATTTCAGGCCATGTGACTTGGTTGATGTTCGTTGATACGCGACTTGCTCGGACTTTTTTTTTTTTTTTTTTTTTTTTTTTTTACACAAAATCTACGTGTCGTCTTTATTACAGATCTGTACATTACAGAAATCATTACATCAATCGATCATGATATACTATTAGCTAGATGTATTCCGAAAAGGGGTGTCACATTGAACACTTAAGTAGAATACTTAAAATGAAGTATTAAAAAATATTATAATTCCGTCACAGATTCTTAAGTATTTTATTAAATTCCTTAATTTTTGGAATATTTAATTAAAGCCGAGTTGGTGAGTGATGCAAAATAATACCAGAAAAAAGGGAAAAAAGCCCGTCAAGGGTGTCTTCGTTATTAACTTGTCCTACTTCATAAATCACGATAAAGTGGGAGTTTCCACTTAATGATAGAACTCCCATGAAAAATGGTCGCATTATTCTGTCACCAAGAAAAATAAGGTGGACATTTTTTTTATTTCCTCTTGCTCTTTCTATCGAGGTCATCTGCGCATTGTCATGGGAAGACCTCCGGGGTTCACGGCGACGCTCCCGGGGTGAGTCGAACCTTGGATCGCTTCCCAACAAGGGCCCTGTGACAGCCACGTAAAGCCCACTCTTCAATTGAAAAGGGAAGGAAGGATGGTGTTGTAGTAGAAGTGGTGGTGATAGTAGGGGTGGGGTAGGAGAATGCTTTTGGGAGGGGGGGAAAGGGTAAGAATCTCAACCGGAAGTGGTTTCCGTGGCTTCAGCACTGAACGAGTTGTCGACGGGGCTTTTAAGTGACGGATTCGAACGGCGCCTTTAGTTCCTTTCATTTTAGAGTTGTTGATCTAATGCTTGTGCAAATGCTTCATCACTTTGAAATTTGATCTGCTCAAGTTATTATTATAGGATATGAAGTGATAATATTGATTTTCAATTAAGATATTTGTACTTTTATTTTCATGTGAAGTAATTAACATAAGAACAAACACATATTACTCACTTATTAGCTGGTAATTGTCTTAAAATATATTATTATTATTATTATTATTATTATTATTATTTTATAATCGATCCCACTGAAATATAGAAGGATAAATAAAAGTGCAGAAGCAGTTTACCAGTTCATCCCAGTTTAGAAAGTGGGATCGTCGCATGCTTATTATTTTTTCTCAAACTAAAGTAGTGCCATCTTCCGGCGCTTAAAGGAAATTTTTAACAATTACTTCAAGTGGTTATTTCGATCCATTCCTACAGGTGGTTAATTCGCCAAGATGGTTTCTGAGCTTGAACATCATCAAAGACTGCCACACATTTCAATTATAGTGAAGCAGTGGGAAGCATTCACACGAGGTCGAGAAAAGGTTTATTATGGGGATATGTCGCAGTATAATTAATCTGTGGCGAAAGAGGGCACGTCATTTTTGGCATTTTCCTCGTCACACGTCTCAAATACCTGACAATGCCCTAACAGGATTTGAAAGATAAACGTGTAATTGTGAAAAAAAGGTTACTGCTTTTGGGAATTGGGGAAGTAAATGTATGTAGAATACTGAAACATATGGGATTGAAAAAGATTTATGCCAAATGGAACTGGCACCGGCTAATTACCATCTCTTTGGTAAACTGAAAGAACGAGGTTTGAAGATGAGTCTCCATTGTGGCAACTTCCAAAAAGTAGCTCAGAGGAGCTGCTCCAGAATTTTCCCGTGCAAATATTATAATTATTACAGGGTGATAAAAGCAGTTGAAAGGGATGCAGATTATTCGAAGAAGTGACCTTAGGAATGTCTATAAATGGAAAAGTAGAAAAATAATGAACATAAAATAAATCAAATAATAGCTTGGCGACCAAATTTTCATAATTATTCTGGAATTAAGAATAGGGTAGTTGATTTTGCCAATGCGTTTCGGTAACGTACCATCTTTAACAGGCATAAAACTACAAACAGAAGTGGATGAGCAACTACGTGATAACATAGCGATGTATCAACCAGTCTTTATGGACCACGCTAATTATTGAACTTGTAAAGTAATGAATGACGAT
Organism: Rhysida immarginata; assembly: GCA_023313115.1. NCBI lineage: Eukaryota > Metazoa > Arthropoda > Chilopoda > Scolopendromorpha > Scolopendridae > Rhysida > Rhysida immarginata. Next base: position 1,281,906 of record JAHWFO010081923.1, read on the forward strand.
GATTTTTTTTTTTAAGATTATCGATAATTTCCTTAATTATATCAATATTTGCGAATTGATGTGCATTACTTTTCGACTGACCGTGTCTAATGCATCTATATCTATCTGAATTTCGTCAACATATACAGTAATGTGAATATGCTTTGTAGATCAAAAATAACTACTTTTGCTAAGCAATGAAGCTGGCGCTAGAAGTTGAGTCCTCTGGCTGACTTCTTCATCAGGAAGCGGTAAATAATTCACTCTAAATTTTAGACAATCGGCAATTAAATATAGAAAAATATACAGGATGGCCCCAAAAACCTTACTCACTTTGAGAGCTGATAGCCGTTTTATTATGAACAGATGAAAATGATATTTAGTTTCATAATGCGGAAATGTTTCCAATCATTAAATATGCAAATTAGTTTAAATAGGTTTTTGAGCACTAGAGTGTGAAGCATATTGGGAAAAGTAACATTCCAACATGATGGCGCGCCATCCCTGCAAACTTTCTTGCTTTCTGTTTTTACTGAAGACAGTTTGATTAGACGTTCCAATAGCATGACCTCCTCGAACCCCAGACCTTAATCCCTGTGACTTATTAGTTAAGGGAATTTCTAAAAAGTAGAGTTTTTCTTACCAGACAACAACTCTCTGTGACCTGAAAGACTCCATCAAAAGAGAGATAGCTCAAATCTCACAGCCAATGTTGCAATCTGCCGTTTTCAATATCGTTAACCGCTTAAATTTGGGGATATAAGAGAAAGGTAGCCATATCCAGCAGATTATCCAATGAAAAATGTAAAGTTCTTATTTGCATATTTAATGATTGGAAACATTTCCGCATTATGCCAACATGAACATGTTGGAATACCATTATAATCTGTTCATTAACAAAACCGTTATCAGTTCTCAAAGTGACTAAGCTCTCTCCCCAAAAAACCTCTAGCAATATCTGAAAAGTGTATACTTGGACTCTAAATGTTTAAAATTTAGAAAAGACTGGACATCTTCAGAAAATGTTATTTTCTTTCAATACTTATAATTAAAAGAGCCAGTTTTATTGTATAATATAGAAAAACTATATCGTTGTACACGAGTACTCAAATGAATATGAATTAGATGCAAATGAAGATATAGATGAAGATAGGCCTATATGCAGTGACACTTTTGCACTAATGAAAAGATTGTATCTCAAAATCGTCTCTTTTTTATAATGTCTTCCACTGAAGCGATCATAGTAATCTATTTGTTTATAATTTTTTAAATAAAATCGAAAGACCTTTTCTAGGAAGAAGAAGCATTGGTAACCTAGAAACTGAACTCCTAGCGGTGCTACAGACACTTTGTGACACTGATAATAGTTTAAAGAAACGGTTTGTTCTGCTGTGACGCCTAGAAAAGGTGGTGAGGAAAGGGAGAGGAGGGGGAAAAAAGGAAAATAAGCACAAGAAGCGGAAGAAGGGGGTGGGCATATCTCCGTCTGTGAATTGCTTTCCTGAGGATGTCGTCGATTGCAAGAGCCGTCCCCTTGTGTCTTACGGTTGTGAAGAATCAATTCCAATGAGGGCTCTTAATGAAAATTAGCAGGAAGCCCTGCCTGACCTTACACAGCAATAATTAACATTAATTACTTTTTAAAATAAGGAAGGCTTTGTTTTTCTCGTTGCTTGATTCCGAAGGTAATTACCTCGGAGGAAGAGAACGAAAGAAGGGAGAAACGAAGAAGAGAGGAAGGAAAAAAAAAGAGTAGAGAAAATAAAAAAAATGAAACTTGGTGATGCCAGAAACATTTTCCGAATACATAATGTAATAACAGAAAACTGGTGGAACATGTGTGAGAGAAAGAAGAATGTCTTGAGTTTCTAGGTCCCATTTTTCATAAAATGCAGCAGATTATACTTTTATGCATTAAACCATCTTTAGAGAAGGAAGGTAATTGGCATTTGTTTCATAAATCATTTCCTACTCAAATTGTTGACTCGATAATATTAATCATCCCACGTCAGTTCATAAATATCAAAGATGATTTACAGAAATTTTCAGAAGTAACAAAATCAAAAAGGCAATTGATATTGTTTATATTTTCGTGTTTTTAAATTTCTTTGTAGCTTCATTGAATAAATAAGAAGCCTCTTGTAATTTGTTAATTTTTTTTACCTTATAATTATTTACGACGTAAAGAATCTCTAGGTTGACATGAAATTAAAAAACTTAATTTATTTTTTCCCCATCAACATCGTATAAGCTAAGTTATTTATTGCGGGTCGTGCCATTAAGTAAAATTGCAGCAATTACTCAAGCGAGAACATCTAATAATCTTGGTTTATTAGATTTACCTGATACACGAGAAGGAAGCTCCAAATGAATGAACGTTCGGCTGAAAAAAAAACAAGAAACTTACCTCTGCAAGGAAGATGTAGGAAAGTAGCGGAAGGAATGAATTCGAGGCATTTATAACTCTGATCTTAATGAGCTGATCCGGTCCAAATTTCATTGCAATGTATGTATCAAATTAAAATACATAGACATATTATTACAAGAAATTAATTGGCAAAGAACAAATTGAAATTATTAAAAATCTAACAATGTTATCATTAAAAATTATCAAGAAATCAATGTATAAAACCGTCAATTTTAATATAATATTGTTGTAACCAAAAAAAATGAGTGGTCACGCGATGGGAAAACAATAGATTCCGAGAAAAACGCGTTTAAAATTTGCTGACGTGTACGAACATGGTATAAAATATAAAAAATTGTTCACTATAGTAATGTCTTGTTTAGACTAAAATAAAGTTGAAAGTCCAGCAATTTGCAAATTACCAAAAAAAAATTAAAAAAAAACAACTTCCAGTTGATCAACGGTTCGAACTCACCGGAGATCTTGAAAGGTATTCTGTTCTCCTTAGCCATTACTTTCTCTCCCCTCTAATTTGTCTGTATATAAGACGTCTTTTAATGCTCCTATTATCACATCACTCTTTGCTTTCACAAAGGATAGCCTCTATCCGAAGCATCAGCTTTTTTTCAGCGTCCAACCTACACGTTTATCTAACAAAAAAAAAGGGGGGCTCTCATTTCGTATTGGCAGGTTTGTTGTAGGCTCGCAGATAAAATGTAAAATAAAAAACAATATTGATCTAAAGCAGACAAAAATCAATATTAAACTAAAGCAATGTTCATCCCTTTTTAGTAATCAGAATTCCTTTTCGCGTGACCACTCAAAATTTTACTTTACTTTATATCTTGGAAAATTTCCCTTGAAAATGATGTATATCGAAATGCGTCGGGAGAAATAATATAATAAAAAGTGATAAATAGTATTAATGAATAGAAATAAAGGTATCAAAACTGACACTTTACTTTCGAGTGAACAAATCTTCTTCTAAGTCCAAATGCAATTCTCTTCCCAGTAGCACAGCTATGGAGATGACTTATAGAGGATGACTTAAAAATGTTCGAAGGCGGGAGACAATCAATTTCAAAAGAGGGTAGATCGAAAGCTCCACTCACTGTTTCCTATGAAAGAAAACGTCAACGCCCACTGCTGTTATAATAAACTAGGTCATAAACAGTAAGAAAACTATTAGAAACATTGAAAAACAGGCTGCATCTTCGTGCAACAGGTTAGATGCTAAGTACCTTCGAACTTCATCAAGTGGCGCCATCTGCCATCAGAAATGTAAGGGGTTTTTTTACGTTACGGAATATAACGAGTACGCTTAGCGGAATAAAAAGTACTCAAAGGGATTCCATTTTCCATAACGAGATCATTGTGGGTGATAAACTGGCTGCTGACTGGCCATTTTGGCGGATAACAAAGCCCAAGCGGGCACTCGACTAAGCGATAGAACTAAGATGGCGGATTTTTGGCCGGATGTTCTCGCTATGCACAAACTGTGCATGAACAAGGATCTCGTTACGCAATCGACATTTGCCAACGAGATTGAAAAATTTTCTCGTGAATTTTTTTCGTAACGTACGAGAATCGTCTAATTTTAACGGAAGTAACGTCAATTTTTTTCGTTTTCGTACAAAAAATTTCTCGTAACGAAAAAAAAACTCTCTATTGTTGGCCACGTCAGTACCGAACAATTGTTTTTGTGACGACAATTGTCTAATTCGGACTGTCTAATCTCACCGGCGAATCAAGAAAATAGCCATGATTTGGTCAGTCATCGCGATCTTACATGAAAGGCAGAACGAGTGGAAAAAACTGTGAGCAAATTTCGAGAAGTCAAACCTACTCTATTAGGTTATCCACCACCGTTATCCTTCGGGTGATTTCTTTCTGCAAGATAGACATTATCCCATCATGAGACAGTGGTGCGGTACTTCACTGTCACTACAAAACGGTATCCCTTCCGATTTCTCTTCATGAACCGAATCTTGATTCAAATCTTATTTTAAAGATAATAATGCTATGCATACTGAAACAACTTTAACAAAGACATTTGTTAGAGTGGAATGTTTAGACTTGTGCATTGAATAAGACTAGCACCTCTCTCGATCAACAATATCATTTAATAACAATGTCTCTAGGTCCAAGCTTATTTAGACCTTAAGGCGAGTGTTCCTTTAAAAACTTTATTAGAGGCTTAAATTATAGGGGTTTTTTTTGTTTATTTATATTCCCGAGGTAAAAATAGGAAAAATTAGAACTTACTTCAATGAAGTCTGGTTTCATCCTTCATTCTTATTGATTAACTATAAAAATTTTAAAAAATAGGACGACACTGTTTTTGATTTAAAAAATAAAAATCGATATAGGAAATCTTGATCTCTATAATAACATTTCTCTCATTTTAAATAAGATTCAACTTACTCAGCTTTCCTTTGACGAACAAATCATTAATAAAAAAATTGAAATGAGTGTCATTTTTTATATGCTTAATCTAAGCGACATAACCGTGCATAATGAGCTTCCAATTTCTTTTTGAAAACATTTATATTTTATTATTTTTTGTCTATGAAAGCCGACAACGATGGCGGTTCTGTTGATGATTAAATAGAAGGGGATTTCTATATCTTCATATTTAAAACGAACTTTACGCATTAAAAAAACAAAGTTGACCATTTATTCATTAATACTATAATGAATTAACGAGAAGAGATTAGCGCCTTAATCTTATATCATTAATATTTGATGAAGATTAGGATGGTGAAAAACGACACTCGAAAAGCATCGTGGAATAGGAGACACTCGCCCGGTCGTTTAATTACCGCTGCTCACGATCTAACGTAAATTTGCATTCATTTTTATGGAAAAAAAACTTTCCTTGAAAGATAAAAGTAACTCCGTTAAAGAGATTTGATATCTTTTTAGTTTAACAGATACTTTTTGCAGCATTGGTTTTGCATATTTTTTGGGTCGATACTTCTTTGTGTATTATTAATGAGGCATCTATCAAGTCAAAATTATTCAAAGACGATTAATCGATTTGCATCTTTTGTAATCAATAACTTTCATTAGCATTGCTCATAACGTAAATTTTTAATGTTTAAATATACAGATTTCACACAATCACGGATTTCTAACGAATTTGAAACTATAAGATCAAAAAGTTTGCTTCACGTTTCTTTAATTAATTTTCTAACTCGAAAAAAGCATATAACATTAATATACACCAGACGTCGATTCAGAGCATTGCGTTTTTTCTTCTATGAATCTGCATAATATACTGCGATCGTCATTTGCATATCATTTATACAGTGTTGTCAAATTCATGCACGAAAGTCCTGATAAAACGTGCTAACTCTTTCATTTCAAGTGAGGTGTTTCTGAATGGTCTGTACAAACTTTCAGTTTTTGTTCCAGGGACAAAAACAAATAGACCATTCAGATACAATTAACTTATATTATTTTTTCCATTTGCCATCACCTTCTATAAATATATATTTTGGCCCTGATGTAAATAGAGCATTTAAAAAAATACGAGGGTATCCCAGAAAGTAATGCACCACAATTTTTTTCTCCGTCCTAAAGAATGGTACCAATGCGAAACTTGAGATGCGCATTCTTTGAAGTTTTCGGAGTGCGCGCGCAAAGTTTCCGTTTCTTCCGACAGATAGCGTACGTGTAGCAATGGAACAACATGGCGTATGTAAGTGGTGTACGTTACAAGTAGCGTGTCGTCATTGAATTTCTCACTGCGGAGCAAGAAACGATTGGAAACATTCAAAAACGTTTATGTACAGTTTATGGAGCATCAGCAGTCGACAGAAGTACGGTTAGTTGCTAGGCACAGACGATGAGGCCATCAGAAAACGGTTCGGCGGAGCTCCAAGATTTGTCGCGGTCGGGACGGCCATCCTCGTTTGTCACACCTGACAAGATGCAGCGTGCTGATGCGCTCAGGATCGAAGCAGAACGACTCGGCAGTTGGCGCTGGAGCTGTCAATCAACAATGGAAGTGTAGGTGAAATCATTCGTGCTGTTGATTACACAAAAACGTGTTCACGATGGATTCCGCGCTGTCTTACGGAGGAATACAAAGCTCTGAGAAAAAAAAATTCTTCTGAATGCTGCAACGTTTTGAAGCTGATGGGGGAATCTTCTTGTCCCGGATTGTGACAGCTGATGAAACCTGGGTGCACCATTTTGAGCCCGAAACAAAACGACAATCGATGGAATGGCCTCATCCGCACTCTCCACAGAAGAAAAAATTCAAAGCAACTGCTTCTGCTGGTAAGGTCATGATCAGTGTATTTTGGGACTGTGATGGAGTTATACTCATTAATTCTGAGGCATATGTGAACACATTAACCAAACTCAAGAAGCGCTTCCAGCGACTTGGACGCCATAACAACCCAGCTGATTATTTGCTTCAACACGATAACGCTCGCCCTCACACCAGTTTGAGGACGTCGGAACACATCACGAAGCAGGGTTGGACAGTGTTACCCCATCCACCCTACAGCCCTGAACTAGTACCTTCATACTTTCACTTGTTTGGGCCATTGAAGAATGCCTTTCGTGGAAGACATTGTGAGGATGACGAAGAGGTGATTCGCGCAGTGAAGACATGGCTGCGTGAACAGAACAAGGACTGGTACCGATAGGATATACACGCCCTTGTATCTCTCTGGAGGAAAAATAGGGAGTGTAGAAGAAACATTATTCTTTTGTGTGTATAAGTTTTATTGTGTTCAATAAATAATTGTTGAAGAAGAAAATTGCGGTGCATTACTTTCTGGGCTACCCTCGTAAATACCAAAGTTTATTATCTATCAGATTAATATCACATGCTGAATAAACTCATGCAGGAGAAGAGCGGCTGTACGATGCTTTCGGCGTTTATTGCATATACAGAGCGGTTGTAATTCTAATTTTTGCTAATGATCCATTTTAGACAGGAAGCTATTTATAATACGTGTATAAATAGGATTAATATTCAGATTCAGAGGCCACAAATTTGCATGGTTCACCCCTTCCGGGTTTATCAGGGGAACGTTTGCATTTGTCCCATTCTGAAGAGAAACATATCAAGAGAGAAATTAGGCATATCTATATATAGATGCTTCGTGCAGCATATACGGCCTATCCTATGCTTTCAGACAGTCCTGGGTACTGATGGCGCCATCTCGAGCATACTTGGCAATATGACGGATGCTATATCCACAAAAACCAGGTATTATTTTTTGAGATTGCAACGGATTCAAAATTATTTCAATGAAATCCCTTATTCATTATTTCTCTTCTCCATGTCCTTGGCAATGTTCACAATGGTTCCTGTTCGTGTTATCGCTCGCTTTCCACACAGAGACGGTGAACCAGCCTGTACATATTCTAAACGTACACATTAATGTTTTATGAAAATATAAATTAATAATATTCTAGCGTATACATGGTCTTTATTAATTCCATTGCCAGACTTGGAGAGGTGGTAGGGAAGGTCGAAACTAACAACTATTCCGAATACCGTTTTTCCTACAAAAACGTTGTAAACGAGTTAAAATGGTGTAAATATTCCTGTGAATGCTGCACTGCACGACACCCGCAACGAAAGCACTACTTGGTGAATCATGACGTGCAGCTCCGGTCAGTTTATTTGTTCAAAAACAGAAACGGTTATTACGATGTTAAAATGAACAATTACAGCAGCTGTTAGAAGTGGCGACCCCGGGCTGTGATTTAGAACGTGCATCTCCGTTGCATGTTCTGTCGCACTCTCTCAAACACTTCTGGTCTTTGCTGAACCTCTCTGCAGGCGTCAAAGATTCTTGCTCTCAGCTCGGTAACACTGGCTACTGGAGTAACATAAACTAGGCTTTTCAAATGACTCCATAAGAAAAAGCCCAGTGCAGCATTCACTGTCGGGATCTTTACACCTTTTTAACTCATTTACAACGTTTTTGTGGGGAAAATGGTATTCGGAATAGTTGTTAGTTCCGACCTTCCCTACCGCCTCACAAGTCTGGCAATGGAATTCACAAACACCCTATATATAGAGGCTCCTTTTTCTTTTATTTGCTTTCTTGAGCAGAGTTGTCAAATTCACACCACGCAAGCCACATGCGGCCATCGACAGTTCATAATGCGGCCCCAAGCCGATTTAATGTGCGTCATAGCTAGTATAGGTATTAGGAATTTTAATTTGCGGCTCGCCGACGGGCTTTACAGATACCAGTGTTCTCCAGAAAGAAGTAATTTCATCAATATGTGTAAAATTATAAATAACATCTCACCGACAGAGTCGCCTCAACGGGCCAAGGCCGAAAAACGGGGTTAATATAACCAACACCAGAAAAAGTAAAGAGAAAAAAAAATAAGAAAGAAAAATAAATAAACAAAAGCTATTAGTAAAAAATTAATCTGTGAGATCAGTAAAAGTTTGAGCAAAAGAGTTTGTAATGAAAAAAAAACCAGTCTCACCTTGTGCACTAAAAAATTTTGGATTTCGAAATTCTGATTTCGGATTCTTAAAGACCATCAAAAAGTAGAATAGGAATGTCTGTAAGGCCCACCCTCTATCTCTTTTTCTTCGTCGATAAAATTGGGTTCAAAACTTTAAAAGTTCCGCACGTTCAGTGCCTCGGTCTCCTAAACGGTTGGATCAATTGAATAAACACCAAGAAGAAAACCATTTCTCAAATGTTGTGTAAAATTTGAAAATACAGGTAAAAATAGGGGTTTCCATTGCACATTTCAAAGTTGGGTACCATATTCGAAAATGGAGTCGGTTTTTTTGGATATGAAAAAAAATATAATAATCCTTCCATTGAAAGTGCTCCTGCCAGATTTGTATTTTAGAAGTTAGCTGTTGGTTCACTTTAGGCGAGACACCCTATATTACCCGTCGCGTGAATTAATTTTGGAACAAACAGGAACAAACTTCAAACTTTGTAATTCCTGACCAGAAAAGAAACAAAAAATCTCATATGAACACATGTCCGAAAATGGACGGTTTGTCTGTAATAGAGCAATTAGTACAGAGCATGATATTACTGTGGCGGTAATTATGTCCATTTTACAAAAGATGTCCGAAGTGACCTCCTTGGGATGCAATGAAAACCCTTCGTGTTCGCCTCTTCCATCAAGGACTTCTTCTCAGACAAATGCCGAAAGATGGTTGCAAACGTTTTGTGATTTGGGTGTCTGTTAGGGTATTTTTCTTGGTACATCAGTGCGGCTTCTCCACTATTCCCATCTGCTTCTCCGTGCGGCTTGTTCCTGATATTAGTAGCTCCGCTGCACAACGATTACTCAAAAGTAACCCAGCAACAGGAAAAACACACTCATTGTCGTACATGCAATTATTGCCACTTCCATGAAAACTATGCATTCCGGACTTATGATGATGTGAACATTTTTGTTACTTTTTTATGGGGAATCACTCTCTGAAGCTTGTCCCTATTTAGTTCACACATTAATGAAATTGTAAGAAGTTTTTGAATTAGAGATACAAATTAGTTTAATTTAATGAATTCTTTTGAATGTCATTATATTGTTGAAATAAGAATAAATTATTGAAGACACTCGTCTATATGTTGACGATAAAAAAAATAGTTAAGAATTTTTTATATGCTATTTTTTCTTTACACTGACAACTTACAGAATATTAGCTCAAGAAATACACTTCCCCTTTAAGTGTATAGCTCTATTTACGGCGTCGTTAAATTTACAATTTTTCAGCAAATTATGTTGTATTATAAATAAATTTAGATTTAAGGAGAAAAGTGTCAAGCATTTAAAAATTTAATTATGTGGTCCACATTTTAAATTTCTGTATACTTTCTCGAAAGTTAAACAGCGTCTTATTCTTTTTTTTTAATTTTGGCGTTATTTAAGGTATGCGCTGCATCATATCAAGGGTTTGTTATCAAGTTTTGTCGGTCTGACGAAAAAATAATTCTTTGTGAGGGACAGGAGTGAGAAATGAACACACGTACACACATACACAGACACACACATGCACGCACACTAAGAAGCAGGGGGAGCGTGAAAAGAACGTTCTTCATTTCGTGGGAAGTTATTACGAGAGGGAAAGGGTGGTGATAGTGGTAGTGATGATGATAATGATGAAGAAGACGAAGAGAGGAACTTTATAATGCAAGGCTCGGTGCCACCCTCCGAATAATGGCATAAAACGCTCTTCACGGGCACTATTTTCCGTGTTAGGCCCTTTCAACCCTTACTTAATAACGGCTCCTCCACCGTGCATTAGGACCGAGACGATTGTGCGAGCTAATATTTACAGATTGTTTTCACCACTGACGACTCGAGCAGAAAGAGAAAGCTGTTTGAAGAGCCTTTGAATTCAATTAAATTTTACGACATAATGAACTATTAAAATTAACAATGGCCGAAAGTTTTGAGAAAATAAAGGAGGGGGGAGTTGAAAGAAGAAGACTGGAAGAGGAAAAAAAAGAACGGAGAGGGGAACCGCATTTAATATTATGCAGAACTCATCATTGGGGCCCAGAAGAGCCTTCTGCTTTTGTCTGCAAAAGAGACGGTTACAAAAGCAGTTAATGGAATTCCTGTGTTTTCTGAGGCAAATGTTGGCAAGCTTTAATGGAAAGTTTCGGATTACTTTGCGACTGGAGATTAAAATGGTGGGATTATTGGCTCGGTTCGTCTGGGATGAGCCAAATAAACATTGGCTAAATATTACCGAGGCGACTTTATTACTTGCGTCACAAATGGGAGATCGATTGAAATGGGCCCCCCACTATAAAGAGTTCTCGCCAACCCGGTACCCATGTTCACTATTTCTTACCCCCCGTTCTCCACCGAATCCTACCACCCGCAAAACACACTCCCGTCTTCCTATCCCCGTATTAACCAACCGCCGACGATTGAGAAAGAATTATGGACATCTTCACATTGTTTCTCCAGAAGCAATAATCTTTTGATAAATTTTGATTAATAGCGGACTTTCAAAAGCGATGAATTGCTTTCTTAAAAATTTTCGGATTTAAGGGACGGAAAATTGATTTCCTCTTGTCTCCTTTTTACCCCCGTCCACACTAACTAGAAGGTTCTTTTGTCTCTATCCACTTTCGTGTCCCCGGCTTTTTAATGGCCGCCATAAAATGACCCGCTTTAAAACGATATTAGAGCGAGGAGGCTTTGAGGGTCGTTTTATTTGTTGTTGCTGCAAATTGTTATTCGTCCATGAATTTGTTATTACATGTTTATTTTTTCTGCGCACAATTCGAAAATGTCGATCAGCTCGTCGAATGGAGTTAGACAAAGGCAGACTCTTAATGCGAATCGAGGAATGTGTTGCTTCGGAATGAGCTGAGAAAGCGAAAAACTGTAATTCATCCTAATGTGCTTTGTTTTAAACACTGATGAAAAAAAAGCAAAGGAATTTTACATATAGATTGTTTCTTGGAAAGCTAGCCTTTTATGGGTAAATTTATTGCCATTCATTCTAAGTGCTTTTTGGTTGGGAGACTAGGAACTCTAGTACAATATAAAGCAAAAGCATTACTCAGAGACAGCTTCTGTTTGAATATATTCGAAGAAGCATTTCTCATTAATGAAAAAAGTCCTTGAAACTTAATGTCTATAGCTGTATAATCCGATTAAAAATACTTGATTTTCCTCAGCAATTTCTTATGAAAATTTAGTTTTGCTTTTGATTTAGTCTTTAGTTTTAGTCTTTTCCTTATAATCTTAGGGATTTACTGCAATACAGGATTATAATTAATAGAAAAGTATGATAACATTGAACAAAATATGAGATATGGGCTGAAGGCGTTCTTATTGAAAATCTATCATACACTACTCAAAACAATTAGTGGAACACTTTTTCTAAAAGACTCATAAATGAACAACAAATGAAACAATATAGCTAAACCATTTATTAACAAAATCCAAATGCAACTGCATTAACTCCAATGCCTCTTATCCCCTCACTTCAAAACACAATGTGTAAATCCTGTGTATTGAAAAACAATTTTTAAACATTAATAACGCGCATGATTTCCGCCAGCACAGATCACAGCTTGACATCTTTCTATGCATGCTCCGAATGAGCTCGCGAATGTCTTCTTGTAGTATTCCCTCCCATTCTTCGATAAGGACTTCACTGAGCTACTGCAGTGTCTGAGATGCTGCTGGACGCTTGCGAAGACGTCTGTCAAGCATATACCACATATGCTCGATTCGGTTTAGGTCAGGAATTATTGGTGGCCACTCCATAACCAAGATTTGGAGTTCCCCTGAGGAAGTCCATAATTGTTTGTGGTGTGCAAGATCTGGCATTATCCTGCATTAAGAAGAATTCTGGACCAATGTCATATGTAGTAGTCATAACATGATACTCCAGAATGTCTTCATCAATGTAACATTAGCTGTTAAGATTCTGAGGGATGATGACGAGTTCCCTGCGGATGTCAATACAGATTCATCCCCACACAATCACCGGGCCATGTCCGAATCTCTCGATTTCATGCATCTTTGCAGGGCTATACCGTTCGTTATTGCGTCTGTATACGCGTGTGCATCTATCACAACGGATCAGGCGAAACATGACTCATCTGTGAACAGCACATTCTTCCAGTGACGAAGCTGCCAACCAGCATGACTGCGGGTAAACATCATGCGTGCTCGTTAGAGTGCTTTACTCAAACGAGCGCTTCCTTCTAGTGTGAGATTGGCCTCCCTTAAACTATTAAGGACAGTTTGGTCCGGCACATCCATTCCAGTCGCTTTCCTCAGATAATTTTGCAGGTCTCTGGCTGTAGTAGTGCGTTTCCGTAATGAGGTCGTTTTGTTGTAATGGTCTTGCCGATGTGCCGAGTTGTATTACGCTTACGGCCTTGTTCAGGTCTCCCGAAATATTGACCTGTTTCTTGGAAACGTTTCAAAAGTCGGCAGATGAAAGAAGGGCTAACATGCAACTTATTTGCTACATAACGCTTAGTAAGGCTGCATACGAGTGTTAACTGGAGTCGAATAAGGGTGCAGACGAATTCATTTGAAAACCACAAATTCTGCTTCAAATGAAACAAATATAATTTTAAATGGATTCGGAAAAAGTTCAAAAACACTTGAATTGAAATCAAATCCATTCGATTAATTCGATTCAAGGAGGCTGATTACTCCTGTAAGCTCGAATTGGTTTTATCCCAACGATACCATTCGAAACCTTCGAATGCATCCGAAAATATGCTTATAACTACTTACAAATAATAGCTCATTTCGGTGTTTATGGCGGACTAATCCATTAGAAATCTTCGGGGACATTGTAAATGCAGTTTCAATTAGTTAAAATACCTAATTGAAATTCAAAGATTTCAGAACCACTCGTAGGCGTACGACTGCAGCATTAACTTTAACGTTAGAACAATAGTGTTAGAAATGGAACCAAATTCATCATCTAGGTCTTTCTACGGAAACATTACAACAAATATGTTGAGAAAAGTGAAGAAAACTAAGGTATGTTCAAAAGAAATATGTTCAAATGGTTTCGAAAGGAATATTCAAAGGCCATTCGAATAGGTTTCGAATAAAGTATTCAAAAGCTGTTGAATACAAATTAATTGAATGAATCACATAATTCGTTACAGCAGCCCAACTTCAATTCGATAAAGGCTCGAATGACTCGAGAAACAGATCAATTCATTTCGAATTGTTTTAATGTAGATTTGATAGCATGTTCGAATGGTTCAAATCAAAGTTTTCTTGAAATTATTCGACTCGCACGCAGCCTTAACGCTTAGAATGGCCTTGCTGGAGTAATGTAATTGCAGCAGGCACTTGAACTTGAATCTTGATATCATTCTGCAAAATCACAAGGTTTTTTTGAGATGGAGTGGGCTATTACACTTTACTTTATGGTGGGGTCCTTTCTATGTTTTTTGGTGTAAAAACCAAGTATGAAATGTAATGAGATTGATTTGAATTTTTATTAATGAATGAATGAATGCCATGGAAGTCTTGTTCCATTTTTTCTTTGGAAGTATATCATTTAGATGACGTGCAAAGTTTGAAAATGTGTTTTGAGCAGTGTATAGGCTTTTTTCTTAGACGTTAACTTAATAGATTTTTTGAAATTTGAAAATTGTAAACATCAACAATAAGTACAGAACTAAATTTTTTATTTAATAAACAGCTTTTACAAAAACAAATATTGATAAAAATATAAATTTTCGAGTAAAAATTGTAATCAAGACAAAAAGTATTTTTTGTGTTTTTTGACAAGCAAAATTTCACTTGCTAAATTTAACTGGTATAGTTCGAAATCCGTTAATGAAAATTTAGATATAAAGAAGTAGAAAAATTTAAACATATTACGTTACAGCTGTCTCAAAATTCTAGATCCCTAGGCAAAAACATTGAAATAAAATTTTTATGATTTCTCTCTTACCAGAACCACCACTAAATCCAAAGAGATCGGTAGGTTTCATTGTAAGTGATTAGAGTTAAAAAATGACTCAAACGGCAGAAGTCCTCTGAGGCGGAGATCCAGTAAAAAAATTATGAAATTTTTAATATCTTAAGTAAGTAAATTTGTTTGCTGTGCACATTGATTTGCCGTTCAGGTACAGGACCCATTCAAGCTTGCTCGAAAAATCCTATATGCCCTTTAAGAAATAAGCAATATCAGCAATATTTATAGGACAACCCTTTGAATAAGAGTAACGAACGTGGTTATGGCTTTGGCCGTAGAGTGTATTGGTAATTGCGGATGCAACTTTCAACGAAGCGATTTTCGTGTGGGAACCATTGAAGCAAGAGTGTGTAAGTGGGGCATGCCAGAAATTGCATCATGGTGCAAAAACTGCGATAAAATTTTATTGTAAACTAAAAAAACTGCCATAAAATCGTGCCAAGATTACAAAGATGACGTCTTAGACGTACACATGTGTTCCTTTGATTTTCAACGTTTAAAGATGCATTTTCTGCAAGTACTACTAATACTTGTACGTGCCAAGAAAGAACCATTCCTCAGACTGAAGGAGGCTTCTGTGCCTTCGAAAACGTGTACGACAGAATGTAAAGTTGTATGGTTTGGAGAGAGACTTACAATTCAAAGTACATTTTTGAATTTTTGTAATAAATTTTGTATAAAGTTCGAATAGTCTTTAGTAAGCAAATTCCAACAAGACGAAAGAGTGGACTGCTCTCCCAGAAATAAATTTAACGTAACGAGGTCTCAAAGCAGGTAAATTAGACATGTTTGCCATTACTCTTTCGATATAGATCCTAGATAAATAAATCAATATAATTACAAATTGAGTTATCTATTTATGCAAATTTCACAATAACTTGTCTCCACAAGCCAAGTGAATTGAAAGCGTTTCGCCTCCTGCAACCAAATATATATATGTAGAGTACGAAATGGAAAGGCGGGTAAAAGCGGATTCAGGAATCAGGTATCTTGGGGAATCATCACGGCTTAAGAGTCAATTATGAAGTGCAACTAAATTTTCCACTGTCACTGTCTATATCGGTGGAAGTAATTGCACGATGTGCTTCTATTAGGTTAGTGCTTCATTATCGAAATCGTTAGTGTGTTCTTAATGAAGAGAAGGAGGAGTAAAGAGGGGACTACGAAGAGCGAAAGAGAAAACTCTATTACACACCTGTCGCCTGCACTCTTATGTAAATAATTGAAATGACAGATTTATCTCTTTACGTTCGGCTGCGTCTTTTACAACTTGACGAAAGAAATCGTTGTTGGGGGTTTTGTTTTTTGTTTCCCTCTTTTCATTTCGTTTCCCTCAAAAGTGATGAGTTTGTTTTTTTATCTTAATTCTTCTTTTCTAACAACAATATAATTAAATCATGCGCTGAATCCACCTGGAATCGAACATTAATTCCACTGAGGCAACCGAGCGCTTTTTTTCCCTCCTTCCATCAGTTACCATAGCGTAAACGATGAAAAATAAGATGGCCGCCTTGGGAGTTTTAAAAAAAAAGCTTGGAAGGTGGGGAGAAGAAATGTTTCTTAAGAAGAACATTCCAGCAAACGCACTCCTGCGTGTAAAAGAACTAAATAAAACTTTTGAAAACTCCGTTTACGATGTGTTTTATAGCTCTTAGTTTGATTTTTTTTCTGACACAGAAAGCAAGTGTATATACCTTATTTTAGAAATTTACCGCTTACTTCCTCCATCAAATTTCTTGTCGAAGTTTTTGTTTCATTTTATGCTATATGAGCTTGAAGTAAGGTTTCATTTTAGGTATATCTCGCTCTTTTTCACGATTTACTGTCATGAAATTAGATATAAAGAAGTTAAAATCTTAAACCGCTCTATATGTAGAAACTATTTGTATGTTGACAATTTCTAACGAAAATTTCTTCATGGGGTTTGAAAATTACTCATTAGAAAAAAGCAATTTTCCTTGGTATAAAGTAATTTACCCTATTGCAAGGAAATATCTGTTTTCTTATTAATAAATAAAAATGGACTTTGTGAAGACACTTTTGTTTGAGATGTAACTAGTACACAGACCACTTTTTAATAATACTCTTTCAATTTACTGAAAAGAAGGATGTAATAATAGTCGGAAATTCTGTTCTCCCTTTATTGTATTGTAAAATCTTTACCAATTTCATTGATAGAAACAATAATAAGAACTCCCTCTATCAGGGAGAGACTTTCTGATGGCCTTAATAATACAAGGCGATTACGTTAATTTTTATTGCTCTACCATCATTACGTTTATTATATCTTCCTGACAAAGTTAGTAGGCCAAATATAACAATCGAAACAATTGGACATCAGTGAGATTGAACATAAGAATATTCAGATTTTTTTCAGAGGTACAATTTGATCCGTATAAAATTAATCAGTCAGAAATAACATTAAATACTTTGTCGATTTGTCTAAACACAAGCTCCAACAAGGAATTAAGACTCCCGAGGAAGGTAAAGGAAAGTAGCGGAAGCTCTGAGTTCATCAATTTTAACCCCTTCTTCTGCACTTTTTAGCCACCAATATTTTTTATCAAAAAAAATTTATTTTCTCGAACCTAGTATTTAGAAAATATAAAAGAACCCTATCTTCTTTCCTTTCTCATCATTATCGATGGAATGCTATATCACACGCCATATGTGGCCATAGTTTTAAAGACCAAGTGACTGCCACCCCCACAACTTCGATCCCATTGGGACAATTTGGCCCAAACTTCATAGGAATGTAGAATTCGCCTAGAGGAATATGCATATCGAATTTCACTCCTTTACATATGTAAATACCGCATAGGTCATTTGGTCCCCTTTAACTTCCACCCCAGTAATTCCGACCCCAGTGGGCCAATCAAAACCAAATTGCTACATTCCGAATTTCAACTTTCTATCTCAAAAAATGCAGAAATTATGAAGGGGACGGACGGACAGACGGACATTGTGAAACCAATAAGTAGCTCCATTCTTCCGCTACTTAATAAATACTCAAATTCGAATCCTAAAAGTGGTAATTATTATTTACCCCCCTGTAACTGACAACTGCCGACCCCGGTGGCCGAGAGGGCTGAGGCACAGGCTTCAGTGCTTCTCGTAGATCCTCGAGTCGCGGGTTCGCACCTCGCTGTGGCATGGATGTTGTGTTTGTCACTTACTAATCATGCGGAAGGCAACGGAAAACCACCGCATTACTATTCCTTGTACGCCTGTATCAATTGGTCGCTAACCTCCGATAGGAGACGGCACATTAAGAAGAAGAACTAACAATTATTATAATTTTTTTATAATTTTTTAAGAAAATAACTCTTCTAAACTTCAAACATTATTAACGATACAGCGCTGAATTTTTGAAGCTTTTTAACACTTACATGAACGGAAATATCTAGGAATGGTGTTGGAATAAGATTTCATTTCAACTAAGAGTAGGAGTAGGGGAGGGGATGATGAATCTACAACACACATAGTTCAGCACTTGCTGCGGCCTTTGGATGGCGAGTGTTTTTCTTCTAGTTGAAGTTCAACTTAAAGATTTATTCATGTTTTGTAGGACGAACGAGCATTTTGCAATTTAATCGGCTGATTTAAGTATATTTTCTAAGTATCGGAGATTGGATAAAAAGCGAAGGAAATATAGTATATCGCAGGCCAGCCAACGAACCTGATGTCTTTGATGGGGTAAAAAAAACAAACAAAAAAAAAACGATAGCTGTTGCGATAACACCTGATAACCTTGACCGCTCTTGATAACGTTTCCAGGTTTTCCGTAACCAATTTCCCCTTCCTGAGGAAACTAAATTAAAAATACCAAAAGTTTAATTGTAAATTTGATAGAAGATTTTTGTGATAATTTTTTTTCCTTTCTCAGAAGAAAATTTCTCTCGGTTCTTATGTTGTTTCCTTTCCGTTCGTGTGATGGATGAGATTAGAGGACAAGCTGTTGGGTTTTTGAGCCCGAGCTTTTGCCTGGGGTCGTAAGGTCAGTCCAACCCCATCGCTCAGCTGAACAACTTCCTCCCACTACTACCACCTTACTCTTCCCCCCCCCCCCATATATATATATATAAGAGAGAAAGAAAGAGAGAGAGAGGGTACCTCTTTGCCTTGTCCTCCTACCCCTGACTCTGTCGCCTCCACTGACGGTCGCCGCCGCTGCTGCTCTTAAGAGTTTCTTAGTTGCCACAAGGAAAGGGAAAGAGAAAAAAAGGTCTCCTACTCCATCGTAGCTTCTGGACTTTGTAGACCTAAAAACAAAGTTTGGACCACATGGAAACTTTTTGGAAAGCTGCAACTGACAGATGATAATGTGCTTCGACAAACCCAAGCCTCCAACCCTTCTACATAATAGCAATTCGGTGAGAAGTCTTCTAGCCTCTTCCATCTTTTTCCCCCTCCTCCAAGAAACATTAAACAACTTCTGAATAGTTTGGATGCACTCAGTCGCACAGAAAAACTGGGAATTCTTCCTTTCCTTTTCTTTCTTTTTTCCCGAATTCACATCTTCCTAATTCTTTTGCTCCTTCTGTATCTTTTATGTTTTCCTTTTATGGTTCCCATAGTCTCCTGTCGCATGTTCTTTGTTTTCCGTTATTATTTTTTATGTTTATTGATTTTTTATTCATTTCTTTATCCCCCACCCCCTTTCTCCATCTTTGTTTCACTTTTATTTTATTACTTTTCGCTCTTTAATTACACCATTTTCCTCACATTTTGTGATTTATTACTCTAGGGAACTATAAAGTTTGTTTCGGGCTTGGAAAGAAGGAATGACAATTTTAATTTCATTTAAATTTACAGATAAAAATTTTAATTAATTGGATTACTGGTTACAGACTTGTTTGCTAGCTGCTGACGTGTTTTTGGATATCAGATTTAATAGCGATGAAATTCAAAGATATCGAGAGTTTTCTTCCTATCTATCCCAATAAAGTCTTTACTACTAATCTTTATCGGACAGATAAATATTAAATTAATACTTCCTTTTTATCGTTTTTTTTAGATATTTTGAGTAACTTTAAACTAATAGCTTTATGTTTACAGGGCAAGTCAAAATTCTGTTAACCCCTTCCTATCTTGTATACAAATATAGATAAGCTTTTGTAAATTCCACTAAAGGCAATGAATAGGAAGTTGAGAATGACCTTTCTGACGATACACTCAGATGAGATTTCAACTCTGCAAAATAGGACACATGCAAATCATATTTTCTAAACCTAAAGGGATAGACAAAATATTCAACTACAAACTTGTTCAGAATCAAATTTCTTAGAAAACAAAAATAAATGTTTATCAAACTACGATCAACAGATTACCCAAATTTTCATTGCAACCGCTGCAGTTGGACTTTGGGGTCTTCTACTGTTTGTCAATCTGCAACTTTAAATTTGTACTTGAGGCAGCCCCAGAAGATAAAGTCAAGTGCTAAGATCAGGTGACCGTGGTGGTCAATGAACTGATCGTCTTCGGCTAATCAATCGATCTTTGCAATGCGATATTTGGGTGATCCGGTGATCGGATTTTGAAAACGTTTCTTTTTTACACAGAAAATTACAATAAAAAACTTTAACAGAGAAATAAAGCCAAACATAATAGAAATACTTATTGACTGTTTAATTAAATTTACATATTTTTCGTTTTCTCTTCTAATTCATATTTTATTGTCACCTCGTAAAGGAATCTGACATATCCCGAGAACGTTTCTGGGACGGATGACGCAATTGTCATCATTATACGAGATTTGATTAGAAAATAAACCATTAAGGAATGACATAACCAAGTACCGAAAGGTTAAACTAAACCATTCGCGGAACTATATTTTTAAACCGCCCTATGTTAACATTGGAAGTTTCTAATGGACCATTATGATACTATTAAACCCCGTACCTTTGAAATAATTTCAACTATCATTAATTTTACGTTATATTCATTCATGACACATCATTCCAAGTTGTTTGATATATTACATGCAATATTTTAGCATTGAATGTTCCAATGAACCATAATGGTTCCACTAAACCAAGTACCTTGAAACCAATTTCGACTATCGTTAATTTTACGTTACATTCATTCTTGACACATCATTCCAAGTTGTTTGATATATTACATGCCATATTTTAGCATTGAAAGTTCCAATGAACCATAATGGTTCCACTAAACCAGAATGGTTCCACTAAACCAGGTTCCTTGAAACCAATTTGGACTATCATTACTTTTACGTGATATTCATTCATAACACATCATTCCAAGTTGTTTGATATATTACATGCCATATCTTATCTTTGAAAATTTTTGAAGGTGTCATAAAGGTACCATTAGTGCACGTGCCAATGTTTCGATTGCAACAATTTTCAAAATGGTTCATTTCCTGAACCATATTTATTGGCCGAAATAGTAATTTATATTCGCTTGTATCTCGTCATTAAGATTTGTTTGACATATTACTTAATATATCTGTCCATTGAAAATTGCTAGGTGGGGTCGTGATGGTACCATTTGTGGACGTGCTAATGAACCGATTTAGATAAAATTTATGACTTTTTCATGGCATGTACCATATTCATCGACTGACGAAAATAGTAATGAATAACCGCATCTATCTCGTCATTACGATTTGTTTGATATATTACTCAATATTTCTTCCCATTGAAAATTGCTGGGTGGGAAAATAGAGGTACCATTTGTGCACGTGCCAATGAACCGATTTAG
>JAHWFO010081923.1:1310308-1468706 GCA_023313115.1 Rhysida immarginata
TTAAAGAACTTTTATTTTTTTAAGTGTATGAGGAATAACTTCACTCTTCATTTACCTTTCATTCTTCAAGTTTATTCTTTTAAATTCTCTCTATACGTTAGCCTATTTAAATAGTAATTTACAATTTAGTTTTCATATTTATTTATTTACTCTCAAGTGTCTTAAAATGTTGGTTAATTCTATATATCCATGTACGATGCTATAAATAGAAAATGTGCTCCCTTTATCCGCTTTGGCGGTAAAATCATTCTTGTTTCTATTATATTTGGCTTTATTTCTCTATTGATGTTTTTAATTGTAATTATAGTAATTAAGTATCAGTTTAATTGTTTTATTAGGAATTTGATGCTGAACAAGTCTATAATTGGGATAATATGATTTGCATTAGTCCTAAATTACATAGTTGAGATAGGTTTGACTGTACCATCGAAAAGATCACGCTTGACGTTCTATTCAGTGCCTTAGTGGAATTTACATACAGTGCCTATATTTGTATCCAAAGCGGGTAAGGACTTTTGACTCCCTTTGTTTAACATCAGAAATTATTACCTAAAAATTTTGTCCTTAAGTAGGCCTTTTCATAAGCTGTGTTTGGCTTTGTTCTCATTACTTAAATTCCTGAATGAATCACAATCAGAAAGTGGAACTTCATGTAATTTACGAACCTCCGTTGTATTCAATAAATTGGTTGAAATTAATACGACAGATGATAAAAGCTTTCTGAAAACCCTTCGCCAAAGGCATCGGAGAACAGTTATAAATGTTTACGCACCCTAAGAATATCTGCCCTCATTTTATCCCTTCGGATTTATCCAGCCATAACTTACTCTCTTAATTGTTTTGTTTGAACATCTCCCAATCTCATTTCGCCTTTCTATCATCTGTTTTCCTATGCTGTGTTTCTATCCGTCTTCCTCTGTGTTTCCTTTTCCTTTTCTCTAGACATCGTCTTGCCTTTAAACTTATCGTCCTTCCCCCCTCCTCTCTATCTCTCTCTCTCTCTAAATGGATTTCATTTTCCATCATCCTCCATGAAAGACTCGAGTCAAGAAACTCGTAACGCTCGGTTCTTGTGAAGTAAACGAAATAGCGAAAGAGAAAATGAAATTATAAATGAAGGAGGAAAAAAATATTCTACGAAAATAGAACGGTGGCTGTTGACAAATTTCAGGAAAATTTCATTCTTTCCGCTCAGGCTGGGACGGTGACGAAATCACATTTTCCGAGAGCCGCGACGACATAGGAACTCAGGTGATGAGACGGCCAAAAGGAAAGAAGAAGAAGAGGTAAAAGAAAAAAAAGAGTTTAACGAAGGGGGAAGGCAGGAAAGAAAAGCCCTTCTTCACCTTGGGTGCGCCTTTCTCCTCCTCTCTCACTTTTCCCATCCTCTTCCTCTGCGTCTATTAAATGATCTTATTCGGAGCTGATATTGAATTCTTCTTGAGGCTTATAAGAAGTAATTATTTCTCTCGCAACGCAAACCTGATGGGAAAGCCAGTGTCATTTGTTTTCTGTCACACCGCGCTCGCTGGACTTATAATGGCATGGCAAATGACGGTGCGGCTTGCCTCTCCGATGGCATGTAAGACGAGTCATGTTCTAATAATGATCATGTTCAGTTCCTCTCGTGCAATCGATGGCCTTTTATGTCCCTGCAACGTCATCTCCTCAAATAAATCAAAGAATAGCAAAAGGAAGGAAGGAAGGATAAATAAACATCTCTAAATCTCAAAAGGTTTTGTCTCAAATTTGGTGGGTAAAGTTGGTAGTCAAATCCTTCATCGTTTCCATGATCTTGACTTAGAAATGCAAAATTTCTTAGTTCACATTTATCATTCCTCTAAATGTAAAATGAAAGATTTAAGAAAATCTGTTTCCATATATTTAAAAAATTAAAGTTCCCTAATTTTACACTAAGAAAGTAAACATTAATATTAAAGATTCAAAATACAATCCAAAATATCACAATTCTATAATCAAAGTTGTCGAAGTTATTAACTCTAGCAGACGGATAATAGTAATGTATTACTTACACAGATACGACAAATGATGACATCCTATGGAGAAAATTGGAAAGTGATCACGTGATTGTGCACCAGGCTGCCACCAGATGCGCTACAATCGTATTTAATCAAAACCATGATCATCCACTCTCCACCACATAAATAATAATACAAGTATAACACAACTTTTTGGAAATTTACATATAGAATGTTTATTAAACATCAAAATACACTTAAGAGCCAAAATTTTCAAATAGCGCACCCGGTGGCAGCCTGGAACATTAATAAAATCGATAATGTCAAAATAATGAACCATCCAGTTTCCACTACTCTAACATTTATTCTGTGTATAAGCAATCAGTGACATTGACTTTGTTCCAGGTCAGGAGGTTCATAGAATTATCTGCTCTAAGAATCTCGGAAGTTATTATTAACCTCTTGCGAGAAATGTTGTTTGAAAGAAAATTAATAAAAAAAATTCCCTGAAAGTAAAATTATGAAAGTCATGCCTGAAGGTCCTCTTTGAGACCTCTACTAATCTTAAACTTTGATTGATAGCATTAATTATATTGATAATTTCATTATACAATTAAATTTGGACTATGCAGATTTTCCAGGAGTATCAGTCACAAAAATGACTGCAGGCTGTATAAATCTAATAAATAATTAAATTTATGGTGTCAAATAAATGGACTGTCGATAAATATTAAGAAAATTGTTTTATGCTCTTTCCATTGTAAAAACCTGCCACTTAAATTTTCCGTACAATACATGACTGCTGTCTTGCAAGAAGGAGAGCAATTAAAAACCTTAGTATATGTGTTATCGTTCTCATTTTAATATTATGAAGACTTGGTAGCTCATATACGCGGCATATTCTTAAATTTAAAAGAATATTTTCTTCTTTTAAGTTTTTAAAACCCTTTTGAATTTTTTTATTTTTGGAGAATTAATATATGCCATTGAAATTTAGTTAGTTCTGTCAATAATACCTCACAATCTTGTTTTTATAGAAGTTATGTTTAAGTCGCTTGTTCAGTATATAGAATGACGAAAGAAATAGAATTTTTGCAATACAGCAAGATTTGAATTAAGATTCAACCGGTTTTGGCCTTATATCCCGTTTTCATCAAGATTTCTTAAGAGGGAAGATGACAGTCCCTTTATAATAACAGAGTTATCATACAAATAAGTGACAATTCCGATTGGATAAAAAGGTATATGATCTTGTTATGACTTACCAAGAGGAAACACGAGGCAATAGAGTAAAAATAAATTGAAAAGAACAGAAAGTAATAATTTAAAATACCACTTTAAACTGTGAAGAGAATTGTACAGTCGGGTGCATAAAGGTTTTTACCTAAGTCAAAATTGTTCGGCTTCTTTACAATACTTCAATCCAATGAGATTACTTTTTCCAGGTATCTAGTCGAGCGCGCTTACTACGATTCCATTAAGTTTTTGCTTAGCATCGCGGGTAGGCAAGTTTTATGTCACGTGCTCAACTATGTTGACAAAAAGATTATTTTGGCTGTTCTGTTGAGAATTTTTGTTTTATTAATAATAAACTAATCTATTTGGTTAATAATGTAACATAAATGGTGCACAGTATCGATATAATTATATGCGTGGTCAAGAGATAAGCTGATGTAGCGCTCCTTATGGTGTGATACGGAAGTGATTTAAGGTGTAAGCAGGGAATAGGGAGTGCCGTCTCCCTATTCCCTGGGTGTAAGTGGAAGCTATTTTCTTTTGCCTGCTCGAAAGGTTACAAGTCTCATTTTTTGTGTGTATATAAAATAATCAACGACAATTATGCCAAAACCATCCGAAAATTTTTTTAAATTTATTATTTAACTAGATGGATCCCGTCAAAATTTGACGGAGAACAACCCATCTTATTATTAATCCCCATCTCTTTAATTAAAAAATAATAAAATAAAAAATTGTCAGAGCAACAAATAGAATAATCATTATGCACAAACAAATAGAATAATCAGAGCTTAAATATCTCATTATGCACAAAGAATAAGAAATAAGTTAATTAAATTTATAAAATCAAAATAGCTTTAAACTAAACTTCTCTGAAAGTATTAAACTGAGACATAAAGTGTCAGCGGATAAAATGATCAGTTTTTAAAGCTCTTTCTAACGATATAACATTTAACATAACATTTTCAGAGTTTTTCAGTAGTCACAATGAAATGTCATAAAATGATCAAGGCAGGATTTTCTTTCTGCAAATCTTCAGTTTATTTAATTCAAAACAATGATTGAATATTGTCTCATTACAACAATCCCTGGCTTCTGATGGATTGTCGTAACTTTCTTTGTTGGCTTCAGATGCGCATGCGCAGAAGTGCCAATTTTGCTCTTATAAAAATGCTTTGGTATAGGATTATATATTTTAATAATAGAAAATATTAAATGATTTGAACAAAATAGGGTTTTTGTAAAAGTAACGGTGATATGAATTAGTGTATATTTTATTAAAAACTAAAATATGACAATTAACATGAAAAGTCTTTTAAACCCTCAAATAAACAGATCAAATTGCACATTTGGATGAAAAAACTTTAATCTGTTTATGGTATTCTTTACATACACTGTTTAAAACTTAAACGAAATAAAAAACGCGATAATGAACAAAAAAAAATGTCTATCCATATCGGATTCGAACTCTGCCATTCGAGGAAGTAAGCAGAGACTTTAACGATGTTGCTGTTAGCCGTTATCGCTTATTATTGTCAGGAGGGAGCAGGCGACGAGCACATCCCAAGCGTATACCTGCTACCCTATTTTCATTCAGAAGGGACAGGTCCATTCTAATCTGCCTTGACTCTCAGTACAAGTACCTGATTTTGCAACCGATCAATCTTCCAGAAAGCTCAGCCCCTACGGAGCAGGTAAAAACCTTTTCGCACCCGACAGTGCAATGTGAAAAACTGAATAAATGCAAATTGTACACAGACGTATACCGTGCATTTGCTTCAATATCCCGCGGGGTATACATTTTTTTACATCTCGAAGAGGAAGGTGTGGGAATTTAAGTGGCTTCGGGTTTTAATTTTTTTTTTCACAATGACGGCGGATTCTGATTTTTCCGACCACTCTAGCCGCTATGATAGAATAGACTAAGCAAACTTGGCACCAGATCATATCGCCAGAGTTTATATAATGCTTGCAGTGCTTTTAACAATCAAGACTAATCAATCAGGACAGAATTCAACTTCGTTAGATCGAAGCAGTTTTGAAGTTGCCATATTTTTGGGAGGTCACTTTCGAACATGTATTAGGTTTTGGCGACGGGTAATTCAAATAAAAAGTGAATTCATGTACTGTATGATTCATGTTTTATTATACAGCATATACAGGTGTGCTTAACTGCAATTCAAATCCGTTAGAAACCTCAGCCAACCTGGCCAGCCCAAACTGTCCTTGAGTGACTCTTTCTCGCCCATTTTCTCAAAATCTTTCAACGGAAAGGGTGTGATTAAAAATTGTTTTTAGACTAATATGGTGTTGCTCTACAGGGTAGCTATTGGCAATTTTTCTCTATCTTTAATAGTTTTCGAGTTAGCAAATGGATGACCTTAAATTTGGGAGTCAAAGTCTAATTTGAGTGCGACAATGAATTCCCCACCCCCCTCTTAGCTATAAACCACAGATAATCAGATCTCGCCTACCTGGCAGCTTTGAGATATCTCCCATGTTACCAAACTTTATGGATACCTTGTATATTATGCGCTAATTTCGCTTGAAATTCACCAGGACAGAATCCAACTTCGTCAGATCGAAGCAGTTTTGAAGTTAGTATCTTTTTGAGAAGTTACTTTCGTATTAATTTTTGGTGACAGGAAATGAAATGCGGTTATTTCAGTATAATCTCGCAACTTTTGTTCACGGGAAATACAAGGGTAGGATGCTTATAATTTTTTAGATAAAAAAGAAATTTTCACTCTTTATTCAGGGGTGAGGGTTTTTTCTTCGCGGGTTATTGACGCGAAAATACGGTAAAGCAAAAACAAACAAAATTATTGCAGTATAA
Organism: Rhysida immarginata; assembly: GCA_023313115.1. Classification (NCBI taxonomy): domain Eukaryota; kingdom Metazoa; phylum Arthropoda; class Chilopoda; order Scolopendromorpha; family Scolopendridae; genus Rhysida; species Rhysida immarginata. Next base: position 1,316,360 of record JAHWFO010081923.1, read on the forward strand.
CCCGGTTGACACGAATCGTCAGGGGACCAAATTAAAAGTTCATCTTATCATGGATTCGTCTTAAGTGGTTTTGGCGAATTCCGGTTTCGAAAGCAAAATGTATTAAAAAAACACGGACGCAGGAAATGGTTTGCTAAAGCAATCATTTTAAAAAAAATTTGAAATTGTTGTCTGCTTCATATTATTCACTACATGAGTATCAACTAAATTTTCTATTGAAAACATTTTTAAAGACGTCCTCACTTACATATGGCAAAAAAAAGAAGCGATTATCTGCTTTTACATATAAGTCGCCCACGCAGGCATGCCATAGAGGAGGATGATCCTAATAAGCTTCTTGTACAGGAGTAGTTTTTATTGTCGATGCTGAGGGCACTATTTCGACCCAGGAGCGCTATGAGACTGTACGTAGCCCTCTTTGCATCGTTTAGACGCGTAAGTCACGTGACGCTTCCAGAAAAGTCTTGATTTGATGATAACGTCAAGATACTTGTAGTTGCCAAACCATTCGAGCTTCTTATTGACTAGAACAAGAGAATCCGGAGGACGCTTCAACTTTTTGTTGAAATACACGGCTTTGCATTTTCCGACGTTAAGGTTCAGCTTCCAGCAATTAAACCAATCCACAAATTTCTTCAAGACGTTTTGCAGACGAGTGATAACATAAATTGGCTGATGCATCCATGTCATGATGGCAATATCATCAGTATAGAAATATAAATTACAATTTTCGGGTTTTGGCAAATCGTGCACAAAATAATTAAACAGACAGGGCTCGAGGACTGAACTTTGTGGGATACAGGCCTTTAACTTACGCGACGTGGATAGATTTTTGCCAACTTCAGTTTGATAGAACCTGTTGGTGTGAAAGGATTTCAGCATCAAAATCAAATCAGGAGTATACCCGTCTCTAATTATCTATAATCCTCGTGCAACACTTGGTCGAGAGCTTTAGTGACATCGAGAAAGATACCACAGTACCTGGAAAGATTCAGGGGGGAGGGGGTGCTCAGGTCTTCAACGAGCCTCCATATCTGTAAATTCCTTTCAAAAGTACACGAAGTTTATATACACCTAAAGTGGTTGTAGTGACCAATCAGTGCTTTTGGACAGAAGTGTCCATTGGCTTAAAGGCGGTCTCTGCTTAGAGGGAAATAAAAAGGGGCTATTTCGTACGCAGTTGCCCGTTGAAACTTTATTTCGGACGGAAATTCGAGAAAAATAATGCCAAATTTAATAAAAATACAGCTTAGATTCGAAAATTTGAAAAATTTTGTTCGCCTTAAACTGTTTTGTATAAAATTTATGCTCGTGTTAACAAGTGAAATTTGCACTACTTAATGCTCTAGAGGGATGGGACCAAGAGTTTTGTTCGCCTTAACTGGGAGTTCGTGTTAACCGGGTTATACTGTGTATTGAGTTTCGTGAAGGATATAATAGTCAAAAGATAACAAAGATGACATTTTTCGTAATAATTTCTCTGATTTTTACATAGATTGACGTTCTGTATGCTAATACTTTTATTTGAAGTTAAAACTAATCACCATGTTTGTTGAAGCATTGGTCCATCTTTGACACAGCAGGTCAATTCTCTTAGCGTAGAAAGAGTGTGTTTGTTTTGAAAAGTCTTTCACTGCATCCTTCACGTTTTCGTCAGAATAGGAACATTTCCCTTGCAATGACTTCTTGAGCGGCCCAAAGATGTGTTAATCACATGGTGACTAGTCTGGGCTGTAGGCAGGATGTTCCAAGGCTTCCCACCGGAATTTTGTAGATCATGGTGGTTTCACGAGAGACGTGGGGGCGCACATTGTTGTGTAGAAGGATAACCTGTTGTGAGAGAAGATCAGGGCGTTTCTGTCTGATTGATTGCCGAAGTTTCGTGAAAGTACTACAGTGGTCCACGGTATTCGAAGAGAAAGGTTAAAATCATCTTCCTTGGACGCTCCATTTTTACACCTCCTTCTTCTGACGTGCGTTTTTTACATACGAACAGAGGAAGTCGTAATTTATGCACTCCGCTGCTGTTGTCGCTGCTGTAGTTATGACGTATGGGACGCATCCAGTTTTCGTTTGGGCGATCCTCATACCTTCGTTTGCGCTTTCTAGATTTCTCTGCACTACATCAGGATGTTCAGGACTGGTTTATTGTATGTTATTCGGTCACTTATTATCTCTTCTGCAGATGTAAGTTTTAATATTCAAGATTGTGCTGTTAATTCTTTAAACAAAATTAAATTATTATATTTGTTATCATTTTCCTTTCTTTGTGACGAGCCCCACCCACGCCCTTATGCCACCTATCAGTTGACTCGGTTATTAGCTAATGGGACTGGGGCTTAGTCAGGGGTTCGGGGCCTGGTAAGAGGGACAAACTTTGACAACAGGTATTATTACAAAAAAATACTTATTTATTCAAGAAACATAATGGTTTTGGGTAACCTTACATCAATTTGCACAATGTAACACTACAACTAAGCTTTGTGGCGCTCCAAGCACTATACCGTAAATTGACAAGGGGCCCCTCACCACTTAATTGCTAAGTACTAAAATCATACATAACAACTGCGTTACATAAAGCCATAATTCAAAATCTATCATATCAGGCTAAAATTAAAAGGCCCAATGTGCTGCCAAGCAAGTTCACCACCAATTTAGGGCAATAGCAAGCAAATTTTCGCATGGGCGCTGCAAGTCGGGTTGACAACGAACATTACACAAATAGTGAGATAGTGATTACACGCTTAATAGTCTTACCAGTATGGGAGATTCACCCGTTATACCCCTAGCAACGAACATTACACAAATGTCCTGTGCTCCTTTAATTTAGTCTAGAAGGGGGGAGCACTTTAACCCCATCCCGGGCGCGCTCCCACACGGTGAACTCTACTCCACTACCAGGAACCACGCACTGTGCACCCTGTTTCCTTGCTCAGCACTTTGCAATGTGGTGCCAGGTGTGCCACAGCGCTATTCAATAGGTGACCTGTAGATTATTGCGCTACTGTCAACAACCGTTTCGCGCTCTCATTAAACTGCTATTCTATCTTTTAGTGAACTGCAGGACACCACAGAAGGACCACCCAAATCAATATGCTTATCTCTATTGTTCCTTATCTCTAAGCACATATGCAACAGTTCAGAGTTCAGCATGGCACTAAAATTCCTCTTCTATTTTCACTAACATTTGGGGCATGTCTCATTCAAACTTTTAAGAAATTTTGTCAACGCAGATTGAGAATTCCGAGCACTGGGAAATTAGTTTAACTCCATTACATTGTCTAACAGGTTCTCATCTTAGTTGACAAGGGGCCACCGCGCCGGGTCAAAATAAGGAAAATATCACTCACCCTTTATGCCGACATCTACCATAGGCAGGCGTTCAAAGAGCTTCTCTGCCATGCAGGCCAAGGAGACGTGGAGGGGGAGGCGTGAGCACCACCACACACTTGCGCAGCTCCAAACTCGGCAGATTATCCCACCAAAGCCAATATATAAACATAACTTCAATAGGATGCAACTTCAACGGTTTTTACAAGACAATTGGCTCAAAACATTAACCTATTAATTAACATCAATCAGCAAATGTTCTTGCTTAGAAAAATAAGAGAGCAGCGATTCCGCCATTAGGGCTCACACTACAAACGAACACACAGCTTTGCATGCCTCCAGCCACAAATGCAACAATACGATCGTTGGGAAAACCACATTTTTTTTTAGAATCTTTGTGGACGTAACAATGTCAACTTCCCAACAATCGCGAAGCCGCTGTCGAGCTGTAACACGGGAGTGCCGATCACAAACAATAAAAGCCGTAAACAAACAAAAAAACCGAGGCATAATTAATCCTTACACATTAATAACTTAAAATATCTATCGCCCACCAATTCCACTTGTATAAAGCTCCAGTTTAACACACCACTTCCTCTCCCACGCACTCACCCAGTGCAGAAAACAAAAGAGCATCAGTCGGTGCTCTGCTTTCGCCGAACCCATGTGACACCCACTGACATGTAATGTCACATACGCCCGACGAAAACCTCGAACATAACCGATCCAGGGCAATGTTCGAACACAATTACCATATTTCAAACCAAAACACTTACAACACTACTTACTAGCTATACACAATAACAAGACAACTAATAAGAAATTCCCACTAAACAAAAAAAACACAATGTTGCCCACAACTTCTGTAAGTTACAATTCGCAAAAACCGAGTCTTTCCCCTTTCATCAAGAATTGTCTTGGCCCGCAACCCAACTTGTCCAGCCCTTTAACGCCTTTCTTCCCATTCCTTCTTCGACCCTTACTTCTTGAGCCCGGGTCTTTCTCCGAGACCCATGCAGTGCTACTTGTGGCCATACCTTTTCCCTCACAAGCCTTACCCTCCACACAGGGGCCCTGAGCATGTGCTCTCAACCTCTCTCTTACTTGCTTAAACACCCTCATCCCAGTCCTCCAATCTGGTTCCTTCTCTGGCAGCTTTTCTTCCCCCTCGACGGGACTATCAACAACCCGATCCTTCTGCAAAACCGACTTTGATTTGCCTGCAGAGTAATTCTTTAACTGTACTCCACCCTTCTGCGCAAGCACTGCAGACCCACATCCGTACTGCTCCATGCCCGAAACACTGGCATATGGCGACTGTGGTCTAATCTCTCCCCCAAGCGTTCCGTTTGGGGCGGGAACCAGCACCTTATCTAGGGCCATGCTCACGTCCGTCAGACGATCACCATGCCCATTTTTACTGGTCTCTGGTTTCACCAGAATTTGTACCAGCCCCTCTTCCAGAGAATCACCGCCCCCTTTTGCTTCAAAACTTGAAGTCATCGCCTGCTGCTGGGGCTCCCCCCTGCTGCCAGACACAGGGTTCCTCATTGCCCACGCCGATACCCATCTTGTCCTGCCCCGGGGCACCATCACCACTATGTCCACACGCATACTCTATCTGCTCGCTACCCCCCTGAGCTAACCCGCTATTGATTTCCCGGGTGCCAAGGCCAGCGGCATAACTTATCTCTGGTGACCCGTACATCTGAATGCCAGGCTCCAACTGACTCTCGCTATTCAACCTCCACACACGTTCTACACCAGGGCTATTCACTGGGACATACATTGGCAGCGCCTGAGGTCCCGAGCCCAATAATTGCCACTTCAGGGCTCCATCCACGCTTCCTCCAATAATTCCCACTGGGGTGCTATTTCTCTCCATGCTACCCATGGGGTGACAGGCGCTGCTGGCCGCCCGGTCAACCTCGTGTGCTACTCCACTTTGGACCTCCCATGGCCTACACAGACTCCCACAGACCCGGAGCCTTTTCGGGCTAACATATTGCACGTCGCCAAAACGTAGCCCTAAGACCTTAACCCTATTCCAAGACACTTTATTCAATACTCTGAAGGGCCCAAAGCTCCTACCATATCTGTCGTCTGTAACGGTGACCATGACCCTACACCCACTTCTTATACGGGGTTTCCCTCTGCTCCTGAGCTTACCCAGTCTGCTAACGCTTGCCTGAGATTTGGGCGCCATACCACAGTTATAATAAGCTGGCTCATGAGTGCTCCTCTCTACCACATTGATTTCGGCCATTCCACTTGGTCGGCCTTCCACCACCTGGTAGCCATGATCACCCCAATTGGCCACCCTGGCGGCCTCCTCCGCACACTCCATCTCCATACCACCCACTGTGATGCCTCCACTGTTCCTCGATGCCAACACACTTGAGACGACTGCTTCAAATTCCCTGACCAGGCTTTCTAACCTCTCCACAAGCTTTTCGCACGAAGCACACCCACACAGAACATCACCCCGCATTTGCTCCATAACACCAGTAAAAATTATTATTTGGACAACTCTGCCTTATTCTCAATCCCACCTTACCAACCTCAATGTCAATGTCTTCCTCAATAATCCGGAAATATCGGATTACCAGGCCCCACGTCGGGCGCCAAATGTGACGTGTCAAGGGGGGGGGGGTGGGGAAGTTCTATTATTATGGGGTTTCCAAAATGTAACCTTCTCACTCACCTTGACACGATCACGGGTTCTTGGGACCTGTTGCGGATTTAGCCGCGACACATTTTGAAATAAATACCAATTCCATCAAGAGTTATGTTGCCATTATTTATTTATTACCATATTACTACCAACAAAACAGACATTATATTTATTAGGGGCCCCTGCTAAATTAATCTGTAACCTATACTTAATACAGTCCTCGTCCCCTTGGCAGTGCACCTTCACTACTGATCTGCCTGTGGCTTTGCAAGGGTCGCTCGTAAAATAGATGATATCGTTATTACTAGTGTATGCATAACACTGGTACCTCAGAGCCTATTAATGGGATGAGATTGTGTCCTCTTTGACATATCCTGGACTTTTGACGTACATGAACACGTCGAGTGCACCTTTTTTTTTAACAATTAGAAGGGAGGCCACATTAACCCTTCCTGTCAAGTAAGACCAACAATCGCTATTCCTATTATTTCTACTCTTTTCTTGGACCAGTGCTAAAAATGCCAAATAATATCATCTATACCATTTCCACTTAATTATTAACAGCGGATCCCTTGTGCCACCTTACACTCAGACATATTTTACTAATTAGTACAGAATAATTAAGTTTTCAAACACAAATGGGATTCCATAAGGAATATATCCCTTCAGTTCATGTAAAACTGAGTTCATATTTAATGTCTAATTCCTCAGCCTAGCGTCTAGATTCTTCCAATTGGGCCATATTCGCCAGTTCAATTGTTCGAATATATGAATTTATTTCGTCAACGTTCCCAGGGTCCCGTCAAGCATTAACTATTACGACACTCACCAATCTTCTCTTCCTAACGCCCCACTCTGATGATAGTTGGTTATTGCTGCTTCACTACAACACACGTAGGGGAAGATGGATCTTGGCTACTATCGAACATCGGCCTAAAACATCGTTACCGTTTTTTAAACGATCCTTGTCGCTCTTGACAACAAAAGTCTGGTTCCAGTAGTCTTTATACTGTTTACTGCTTTTCGGAAAAATATTACTGAAACTGACTTTTGTTTAGATGAGGGGAGAGAACATTAAAAATATTAGTAAACGTTAAGCTAACTAAAAACAAAGCCTAACTGCCATGTTGTTTACTACACCCTTGGAAGTCACCTTCCTTCTTCATGGCAGAGGTTATTTCTCTCTCTTTCCTTATTTACAAAATATTTTTTTTTTATATTCCAATTAAAAAAAACTTTTTAAACGTAACAATCAACATTCCTATTGAGCCAGCATCACAGATTCTGGGAATTCCCTCTCACCCAACAATGCTAACCCAAAAAGGAAACTTATTGTTGCCGATGAATTTTAAAAGATCGTTAAAAAAATTGTATATTATTATTAAAAACACGGCAACAAAAAAAATCATATTCATTGTAAAACATAAAAAACTTTAGATTACTTACTAAAAAAAAATTATGAAAAATAATGGCAACCACAAAGAAAAATAATAAAATTAAACACTGACATCACATGTCACATCTTAATGAATTCTGTTTCTTTAAATGTTCTCTTACATTTTAATACTAATAACGAACATAATTATGAAAAATTTATTGCATTAATTTGAGGTTTTATGGCATTCGATATAATTAGGTAATTTTAACAAACTCGTCTATGTCATTAAATCTCTCTATTATTTTTAGCATTTTATTAATCTCTATTATTGGTCTTTGTTTGCGAGAAAGAATATCTCATGCGGAATTCCTTTGACCGTACAGGAAACCTTTTTAATTTAAAAATTTCCTTAAATTTCTTTAGAAATAATAAAAAAACAGTTCCGCAAATTTTCATGAGAACTTTATATTATTTTGACTGAAATTATATTAATGATTATCGACTATACAGAATTTTAATGATTATCAGTATAGAATAAAAAGAATATTTTACCATACCAATTTGAAGTTTGAACGCTGTCGTTATGAGTCACACATGGAGCATTATAATCGATAGTTCCACGAAAACTACGGTATTGGGTTTTTATGCTCTTGTTGTGTTGTTTTCCACAAAATCGTAAAAATTAATTACATTCCCTGAATAAGTATGTGATGAAAGGCTTTCCCAATTATAACATCGAGAAACACTGTTATCCATTAATTCGTTTTTGTTTTTAATCTATGTTTGACCCACATTTATCGTTAGACCTTCAATTTACATTGAATGTCCTATAGACTAATCTTAACGATACCTATAACATCAGAATTAAACTTAAGTTATTGTTTTTATTAAAATAATAAATTTTAAATCAAATTAAAAATTGAAATCATTTATTGAGGGTACGTATTACTTTTTTAAGTCTTTCTTTTCTGTAGCTTATTTGCGTCGATTAATTTTTTGATACAAAGGCAACCAACTCGAGAATAATATTAGCAGAGCGGATCCAAAAATCGCGTAATCAATATCATAAACGACAAAGCTGGTATCATTAAACCATTGTTTATTTTCAGAAGAGTGTATGATCAGCAAATGAAATTTTACACATAAATAGATCGTGTTGTGAAACTATTAGATGGCGAAAACTATTTTTCGAAAAGAGTACAATAGGAAGTGGATAAATATTTTGTGTGTTTGAAGTTATATCAATAGAAATGTTCTCATAATAACTGTAATCAAGCAATGATGGTCTCGAAAGCCCTATAAATTAGCTTCAGTTACTAAGGCTTCTGTTTCGTCCTACAGGGTTAGCAGAAAAGCTTGCCTCCTCTTTATACTCTTACACTACACTGTAATAAAACCGACCACTAAATTTTCGCACAGCCATTCTAGCTCACTGATTATTTATTCTGTATCTGTAATTACACTTCATTTTGGTAACCATGCAATTTTGATGAAAAAATAATAATAAATTAATACATGTATTTCTGTGATAAATTCAAACTTAGACTTCTGTCAATTTTATTGACAATATCTATTTCATGCTTATTATTTTTTGTTCTGGGACAAAGGATGATCCAAAATGTCAACCCTTTTCAGGGTTTACCACTTTGAATCTCATTTTTTTCAACATTCCTTAATATTTCATATTTACACAGACCAAACAACAAAAAGGAAAGTATCTACACTCATTTGAACATTTTAAAAATAAAATAAAAACATTGTGATCGATTTTGTTTACTTATTTATTTATTTGTTATTGTTGTCCACTCCTTTCAGTATAGGTACAATAGCAGGAAAGTATAAATAAAAATAACTAAATGAAATTAGCATTAACATGGTATGTACGATAGTGCAATTTTAACTAGCGGGTAAAATGACAAGAAGTAATACAATGAAGTTGTACAAGTTAAAGTTGCATGTTAATTGACAAGAGTATATTCCAACGTTCTATGGGGTGTATAGGAAATGATTAGAAAGCAGGTTTAATATGCCATATAGTAGGAACAGTTTTGCATAATATGCAGACCGATATTTAAGATCAATACATAGCCAATCACGTATAAAATAAGCAAGGTGTTTACTGTTCATTGCTCAGTAGCAATACCAATGCTCCTAACATTTTCTAGAATCGACAATTTATTAGAAAACAAAAAACAATAATTGAAGTATATTTCTCAAGTATATTTCTTGAATGAGAAATTCATTCGAGAACTTGAAAACTGTTTTGAGCAATGGGTTATAAAAAAAAGTTAATCGTAGTATGTGTTTGTTTTTTTTTGTAGTAGTCCTCCAAAACTACGCTATAATTCATCTTTGACACTACAGAAACCCATATGAAGTGACATATATCTCTATATGAAATATATGATCACATTCTTTTCACACGTAAATCTTTCGTTGCAAAGCGAACATAATCAAATAGGCATCATATAGCATGCCAAGGATTTTAATGATTCTATGATTAGATTCCAACCATGATAATAATTTAAGAAGTCAGTAAATTTTTCATGGAATTTCTCAACACCATTGATATGAATCAATGACTCTGAATTAATAAATTGATTATCATGATTTGAACGCAAGCATTTTATCTTATAGGGGAGACCGGGGCAGGTTTTTTCACTTTTGTATTATTATTTTTGTATTTGTACTAATAAATCTATTTCACTCAATTTTCATATCCATTCATTAGTTAAGCTTTAACCCTTTAATTTATCTTATATTTATATTATTTTCAAATAAAAATATTTTTGAGGCAATCTCTCAGGATTACACAATGCCTAGAGTATATTTTCATACCATTTACATAATGAAATATAAGGTTTATGGGAAATAAAATTCAAACAATATGCGATATTTATTACTTCGTTTAATTCATTAAGTACAAATGAGTTAGGATACACACATTTCAAATACAGGATACAAATACAAATATTACCAAATAAAAATTTACAGGATACAAAATACACTAGCCGCGTTCAATATCTCCCTCATAAGTGGCTTTAACCTTGAAGTCACTTTTGAAGAACGAAAGTGACGTAAAAAACGTCACAAAACGAGAAGTGGCTTGGAGAAAAGCCACTTTTCGGAGAAGCAACTCCCGACTTGCTTTTCACTTGCTTTTCCTAACAACTCTGCTCACGCTGAGATTCAACATGGCTGTCAACTTACCGCCTAAAACTAACAGATGTCATACGTGTATTAAAACATGGAAATGTGAAGAAGAAACGGCCATAGCGAATTATATAATCGAAAATCCCTACTTGGGAAAGGATCAGGTAAGATTGAAACCAGAATATATTTATTTTTCCTTTATGAATTTTTGCAAGGTGGTTTATGATAGCATGACAATAAGTGGCTATACATAAGTCATGTGTTCAATTGACAAGTGAATTATATAATTTCACGAAAAGTGACTAAACAAAAGTCATTTTTAGACGGGAAATTGAACGCGACTACTGAATTACCTGTTGTATTAACTTACAATGATCATGTGCCCACATCTTACACTCTGTATATTGTAACCACTGTTCTCCAGGTTTTTACTTTTTACATGGCCTCAAACAATGTGTAAATCTGCTCCAAGTTCCCTGCGTAAACTCGCCTCATCGCCCTGTTTTGATTACAACTAAGTCTCTAAGGTTTGTTTATAAGATTAACAATCAACTCAGTAACTTAAAATGACTGCAAAAGTACAGTCTAATAGGATAAGCAAAATTATGAGATCTAATGGTAAAAATTCTATAATTACCAATACATTAGAAGAAAAATCAGAAAAAGGTGTCTATTTCACTGTTGTCACACGCGACTGTCTCCATACTGTTCTGAGGGTGCATGGCGGTTGCAACGTTTCTCCTGACTCGACGACGGTGTGTTCCAACCAACGGTAAGTGAACTATAGGGAATGTGTAAACCTACTCCTGTACCAAACCTGCCCCGGTCTCCCCTGCCCTAATTGAAAAACACTTTTCGGCTTAAATTTTTCACTAGTTTACTCAATTATTTTTTCAGTTAATTTAGGACTAAGAATTCAAAACGATTATAAATTTTTTTCTTTGAAGCGTTGATATCATCAATATTTCAGAACCAATAGATTTTTTTCCCTGTGTTTTCAATGACTTTTTTAAAATATTAGCATTTTAGAAACTGCTTGAGTTAAATATATTAATTTATCACGATTTGAAGGATTTATCATATATTCGTCTGTATATTCATTTCTAATTCATCGATGGAAGAGAATGAGTTCAGATTCTTTAATTCAGAGAAAGAATATAAATTTATAATTTTTTTATTAGAAAGATGAAGGCGGACATATAGTCCCAAAAAGTTTATATTTTAGGCAATTATTAACCCATTATATCTGAATGTTATTATCAATTTACCAAGAAGTGTCCCCATAATATGATTTTAAACCAGATGCTTATTATGTCGAATTAATCTGGACTTTGTCTACTGTTTTTCTCATTATAAAGGACAAATTTCCAAAATCTCTTAACGAATGTTAATAAATGCCTGCAGCAGGTAAAATCTTAATATTTATCAAACCCCAAACTTTTTTTCACACTAATTGAAGCAATCATAAAATACAGTTGCAGGAATCAACTTATATTGTTGATCTCGCTTAATGCGTTTTACATTGTACACAGCATTGCTAGAAATATAAAAGCCAAATTTGTTTATTAAAATTTGCCATCTTCAATGTAATATAATGTTAATACTAATGTTTAATATTTTCATAAATGATGTCCAATTTGACCACTTAAGAGTGAGTCAAATTACGTTAACAATTTATTGAAACCAAATTATTGAATCGTTATCTTTTTCACCACCATCACCAATTGTATTTGTACAAAAGTATTTACTATTGAATATAGTGTTCTCTTAAAATAAATTTCATTTTGATGAGTGGCATGAGCAGCTATACAGAATCTTACTCAGAAAGAAAAAAAGTTCTGGGGAAAAACTTAGCTTAGCTGGCGAATAGAAGTAAATGGGGAGGACGAAAGAGAAATCGCCGAAGCCCGGAGCCGCTGAGAAGCCATTGATCTATGGAGGCGATCATCTCCTTCACTTCCTCCTTGAGGATGGATTGAAGATTTATTTTTCCATCTCTCGTTAACAGCGAAATTGAACAATAAATGAGGAGCTTAGCCCAGTGTAGCATTGCCTCATTCGTTGCGACGTGCTCGTAGTGGCCGACGGACAAGTCCTTTCTCTTTACCCTCTACTGACAGACACTTTCCTCCTCCCCCACCCTCACATCCTTAGCACTCTCATTCCTTTCAGTTTCTACCCCGACCCCCCTCTCCCTTACATCCCCTTTTTTCATCTTTCCTCTTGCAGTGGCGAGATCGGCCAGACACTTCTTTTGATTGGGTTTTTGCAGATAGCATCGCCGGCCAACACAAAACATTGATAAGCATTGATATTAGTATCGATTAAGCATTAGGCCGGGGCGCTCGGGTTCTTGGAGGTTCCCAATCGTCAGCGGAGAAACCCAAGAAATGATCAACTGGATGTTTCTCATGAAACGGAGCAATTTCACGGCGCTCTGTTGTAAATTGGTCCGTTCATAAAGGGCGGTGGGAGAGGGGAACAGTTAATCTGGGCTAATGGGGTGGACGGAAAACTCGAATCAAGGCTGGCCACGTGTGACTCCAAGAATAAACAGAAAATTATACGAGAAAAGTTTTAGTGGAAATAAAAAGATTTCTCGCCAAGTTTGGGGGCGTCGAAGACTTTCGTTGATTAGAAAGAAGATTAAAATCAGTGCCAACCTAATATTTTACTTGGAGTTTGAAAATTATTTGCTTAATTATTTTTCTGCCTTTTGGTTTCAAAAACAATAACATTTATATTTAGAATTAAACCTCTGGGGCTGCGGTTACTTACAGTTTGAAGAATCAGGAGACAATAATATTTATTTAAATTTCTGTATATCTTTCGTTTCTTTCTCTCCCTCGAAGATTCCTAATACAATTCATAAGATAATAATGTACAAATAAAGGTTTAAATATTACATTTAAGGTCTAAAAAATAATTTTTATAATACAAATACCTGAGAAAAATTAACATATTAATATCATTTCAGAGATTATATAATTACGATGGTGTTCTTCCAATATCAACGGTTTAGTAATACTTCATTCACTAGTTAACAAAAGCAATTACGTCCTTCAATCCTATATGAAGTTAATATGGTTATCTTCCCATCAAACTGGTCTCGAACTTAGATTAATTAAAAGTACTGACTGACGGAAGTAATGTACAGGGTGATTCAGTCAATTTCTGACCATTTCAGTACTATGATTTATTGACCCATTAATGTTTACAAACTTAGCATTTCAGTATGATATTTTAGGCAGTTCGGAGTTTTTATTCCCGTGGAAAAGTCATGATGATATGCTCAATGTGGCCACCACGAACGTTTTGAACTGCTCGCAGCCGAATGGTGAAGTTGTTCATAACTCTATCCAGGATTTCTGCATCCACAAGGGTGTAACAGTCGACGATGCTTTGTCGCAGCTGGTCGAGGGTTCTTGGTGCTGTAGTGAACACACTGTCTTTAAGGAACCCCCAGAGATAAAAATCACATGGGTTAAGGTCAGGCAGGACTCGTAGGGGGCCAAAGAAAGCCACCCCCGAATCGATCTGGAAACCTGTTTGAAATGACACGATTTCCGAATTTCTGATTGAGAAAGTCTAGCACTTCATTAGTGGTGTGAGACCTAGCCCCATCCTGTTGAAACCATTGATGCCGAAGCGGGGATGAAGAAGGTTTCCAACATGTTAAGGTAAGCCTGTGATGTTACGGTGCCCTCAAAAAAGAACGGACCAATGATACCTCTTTTGGAAATCGCGCACCAAGCCATAACCTTTTGTGGATGAAGAGGTGACTTATGGATCTCATGAGGGTGCTGGGAACCCCAAAAATGAACGTTGTGTTTATTAACGTCACCTGACAGACGGAAGAAGGCCTTATCTGACACCCACAGGTTTCCACAATGTCCTGATTGGCTTCCATTTCTGCTCCAAACTCCATCGCAAATTGTTGTCGCTTCTGTCTTCTAGTGTCTGGTGTTAACTCCTGATAAACATGGATCTTATACGGGAACAGGTGTAAATCCTTTCTCAAAATTCGCCACGTCATGGTATACGACAGCCCTTCTTCAATGGATAGGCGGCGAACAGATTGTTTGGTAGGGGAATCGACCAACCTTGTGCGAACATTTTCGACAACTTCGGCCGTTCGAACACGAGCTTCGCTCCCGCCTTTTTTCTTGCCTTTAACACATCCAGTGGCACGAAATTGCTTGACAAAATCCATGATTGCTTGCCTGCCTGGTGCGTCTCGACACTTATACTCCTTCCGGAACTTTCTTCGCACGGTTACAGGTGATTTTTTCTCGAAATACCATTCGACAACCTTGCTCTGTTGATAAAGCGGGCGCCATTTTTCAACAATACGATTTTCATGCAGCGCCGTTGCAACAATACAAACTCCAACTATTTAGAAATTCGATATGGCGCTCATATTGTTTCAATTGTTTATCCCTAATGCACGTCATTCGTATGAAATGGTCAAAAATTGACTGAATCACGCTGTACTAAATAGGGAAAGATGTTCAATCGAAGCTTTTCTGCTTTACACCACTACATGATACGAAAACCTCTTTAAATTAGTTGACAGTATAGAAGATTCGGTTTGGATATTGCTTAAAAAATGGAAAAAAAAGCAAAAAAATTATTTAAGATCAACCAAAATATCTATCACAGGCATGCGGGAGTTTACGAAATTAAATATAGCACGTTTGATAGGTCAAAGCAAATAGTAAATTAAGATCCGTGTAAAAGAAATCTGTCATACATTAAGGAATAAAAGCTTGCATTATCCAGCTATGCCCAACAGATTTAAAAAACTGGGATTAAAACTTATCCAGGATAACATCAAAGTGTTCCAATAACAAAGAGCAAAGAGTACCCCACGTATCTGTTTTTCGTCGCTTCTTCATTGAGTTGATGCAGAAAACTAAAGAACTCAGGAAGCAAAGCGAATTCAACTGAAAACCAAGTTTTATGATTTTAACTCCAAAAAAACTCATTACGTTTTCTTATACCTTATTCTGATTCACCCATTTGTGTATTTTCTTCTTCTTCTATAAACTGTTCTTATTGGTCTTCCCGGATTCATTTGGTGTTAGAGTTCACTTTATCGCGTTCAATTGGTAGGGACGTCATAGAGATAGTATGCTTTATACCCTCATGCGCGATCTGTAAGCTGCTTTTTTCACTCAAGCTTGCTCCCAACCGCTTGTTGCGGCCTATTGTTGAAGTGCCAGGATTTAAGAAAATTAGAGCATTTTATAAATATTTTCCCTGTCTATCCCTACCTATTGAGTGAGATAAAGTGAACTGTTCCATTTCACCTTACAGTGTGAGATCTCTAACGCCTTCCCTGCACAAGACTGGATAATTTTAAATTCATTGAGTCGTTAGAAATCTCAGAGAAATCCGGCCAATCCCTGATGAATACGTACAATTGGATCTATTACAGTAGACTTCCTTATGTGAAAAAATTAATTAATATTAACCTACGATCTGTTGTTATTTTTTTTATTCCCTACTGTTTTTGGATTAACCCAATTTGGAAATATAATGTTTTCAGTTTTATAATTTACTTCACTCGTTACATCGGAATCAAAACAACAGTCCATGGAATGGAGCTATTCAACATCACCCAAGAAAGTGAAGTTCAGCCAAACAATTTCAGCCCGAAAAATTATGAGCTGTGTGTTTGGTTAGGCAGGGTGTTTTGGTTGTGGATTTTTGGTGTTGGGGTGGTTAGCAAATCAGACGGCCAATTTCTATGAGGATGGAATTCAGAATCTGGTCGTATGATATGGAAAGTGCTTTAACATAAGTGGCACATACTTACGTAATAATTATCTGGTCAACCACACTACCTCATTATAACTAAGATTGGAATCGACTATGAAGCCGAAGATTTTATGAAATTATAATCCTTATTTGCTTTAGACAGAGTTCACAAAGCGCTGTTTATTGCTGTTTAAGCACAAGCGTGTCTAATAAAGAATATCTCTGTTTTAATTCACTATCTCTCTGAAATAGTTGAGCGCAGTATTGAAGGGGAGGCTCTGCAGTTTCAAATGAATGCCATTGCCACCGTAAGGTTCGCTGATTTCTGAATGATAAACCTGCCCTAAACGTTGTATAGGTCGTTGTGGAAACTAGAACATGGCTCTCCATCACTGGCATCTCTTTTCTCAGACATGATACCATATGATTTTTTCCATATGAAGGTTGTATTTAGGTTACATTTGCCGGGAAATCTATTTGAGTTAAAAACTTTAATCACAGCAGCGGGGGAAATGTAATGACTGACTTGCTTAAAAAATGCAATCAAGAAATACAGTACAGCAAATTAAAGTAGAGACATGCTTCTAAGATCATTTAGTATTTTTCTATCTCTTAATTTATGCGCATGTATGTACATTAGTTTCGGAAATATGCGCTCAATGGACAGAGCAGGGCTATTTTATTGGGCTTAAAGATATTTTTTTAAATCTTAGCTCAGTAATGTAAGAAGAGATTTACATGCCCTAGTGGAGCAGTTTACAGAGTAAACTACTGTATGAAAATAACGTTTAATCCAAATCTGTTCACTTTTGGATTTGGTAGCTAAACAAAAAATGTGTTAAAGACTCCTTCACAAAGTTGTTTTTAAGTTAAGTTGTTTTCCTTTTAAGCTTGATTCGATTTAAACGCAAACTTTCACCTGCTTCCACAAACGTAGGTGACGATGAATTTACGAATGGCATTCGTTCATTCAGAGTAAGAATTATGTTTTCAATTTGCTGCTTTCTATGAGGAAATAGAAACTCTTAGGAGTGGATGTTGAGTCTTTGTTGTGGGGGAGGTGAGTATAGAAAGGAAAGGATTTTGGGTAGGAGGCGAAGGAAGAAAGAGAGAAGAAGCGCGAGAAAGTGCCAAGTTTTGTGATGTTTCATTCACTTATTATCTTTCTTCGCTTGGATGACAGGAGGAAATCAATTTTGTTTGGGAGGAGGAAGAAGAAGAAGTAGAAGAAGAAACGGGTGGTTGGGTGGGCAAAGTGAAACGCATTTGCTTCAGACATTTTAATACGATATAAGTGAGAAATTTGTTCTTTCAATTTTTTTTCTCCTCCCTACTTTTCAATTCTGCGCCTGCTTTTCCTTCACTTTTGTTCGACCGAGCTCCTCGTCTCTCTTTTTTTTTCCTTTCTCTTTTATGCGCACCCTCTCTTTTCCTATCGTTTCGGAAACATGTTAATTGGCGATTGAGCCATAATTACAATTCACCGTCGCTTGGCAATTCATCACTTCTTCCGTCGCCATAGTAGCACCGTGCTCTTTATCTGCGAGATAATTAATGCCCTGTAAAACTTTAACTTGTGTAATCTCCTTTTGTATGACTAATCCTCTTACGTTTGAGAAAGCGTTTGGAAGGTTTCTGCGTAGTTTTTCTTTCTCTATCTCTCGCTTTCTCTGTTCTTTTTTTCCATCCCCCCTCCTTTTTATTTGGCGACTCTCTTTCGATATTTTTTTCCTCTCTTCGTAGGTGTTGACGATCGGTTTTTCTTCAGACGCTCTTTTCTCACTTTAAATTAATCATAGTTTCACGATCGTAATTCCATTTTATGTATCGATATTGGCACGCGTCGTCCTTTGAACAGGAAAACAAACAAAATTACGATGCAGTAAAAGACACGCAAACACTGGAAGAATGAAAGAAAAAAATAAAAGGAAAATCACATTTCAATTGGATGCGCATTCTGTTCTCTGTAACCTAATACATAAACTAAATCATTGAAATTAACGAGGAAGAAATAAGCTACTGGCTCTCTCCTGTTATTAATTCCTTACTTTAATTATATGAAGAAAAATCAATTTTCAAAAGCCAAAATGCCATAACAGAATTTTAGTAAGTATGAGATGAATAATTAACTTTTAATACAAGGTATATTAATTAACGCCAAAAGACGACTAGGACAAAATCTTTGCCTCTAATGAGATTATATGGAACGCAGCTTTAATATTGTCAGTCTAGTCGGATATCTGCTAATTAATTTATTAATTGAGCCCTTAAATATAAAGAAACAGAATCTCGAACCTGGAGAGTCTTAGGAAATTAATGAAAATCTGAAGCTAATTAAAAATATTTTTATTTCTTTTCCAATTTAATGGGGAATCTTCTTACTTATAGGAAAAGAGAAACGATCCTGTCCTTCGAGAAGAACGCCTTTCATTGGCTGAGTTCTTTTCAATCGACAATAATTTAATAATTTGGTTTTAGAAAGAACTTATATTCGACTTCTTAGCTGTTATGTTCTTGGTTTGAATTGATTTTGGAAATTACAAAAGAGTCAAAATGAACATTTCAATAACTAGATAAGTTAAAAGTAACATCTAAGAAAGAAAATGAACTGAAAAAATCCATCTGCAAAAGTTTTGAACCATTAAAACATTGATTTATACACTCACTGACCAATTTAATAAGAACCTGACATCGTTTGCATATTCAGATAATTTCAACTGGAATATAGAGGAAACAATTGATCTCTTAGTGCCTCTTCACCTCAATTCTAACCCCATCTTGGGAAAAATACTTAACAGAATTTGAACGTGCTATGGTAATGAATGCCAGAAGAGTATGAGCCTGTCTTAGTGACCTTTTTTAGCCTTTTCATAAGCTCAGGTTATCTAGGTTCATCAAAGACTTCTAGGCTGAGTTCCGTTTCCGTGTGAAATATTGGTTTCGAATATTTAAACACATGGCCACTGTGTTTCCGCAGAACGGTGGTATTTTTAGCATGTCATAACATACGAATTATCAGAGAGTGGTTCGAAGCAAACCACTGCAGACTTTACAGTGATCTGTTGGCCAACACAATCATCCGATCTCAATGAAACTTCGTTTGGAAGGAACTGCAACGGGAGGACTGATATACAGAAAATTGATCCAAATGTAGCGGAGTCTTTGTGCGACAAATACGTAACCCGTTGATTGAACACTTTGCGTGAGTTAGTGCTTGAAACCTAAGGATCTGAACGACTTCAAAGAAGCCAGATAGTGAGTGTTAAGAGCACACAGAATCCAAAACTTCCGAAACCGTTAAACATTGGGGTTTATTCAAACGTTGCTAAAGTGTATGGAGAATGGTAGAGACACGAAAAGTCTATATTCAGAAGAAAGCCTAAAGTCGAAGAAACAGATGATTGATTGCAGGGAACTAATTAAAATGAGCAAGAATTAGACAAATAATAGCTACGAACAATGAGGGAATACCAAAGAAAATTTAAAAAAGCACAACTCGTCGGACTTTAGGAAGAACGGGTGTTCACTGCCTTCGACCTCCATGAGTACTACTTCTTTTGGTCAAAAAACAGAAAAGTCCGCTCCAGTAGGCCTGTGAATTTTTAACGACTAGAAAAGCATTGCATGGTCCGACGAATCTCGACTCCTATTGGAACATATGGATGCCAGAATCAGCTAGAGCATGTGCAGTAAGAACCTTGCAGACATGAATGATCAATCATGGGAAACTGTTTTCGTGGCAAACTGTAGGCCTACTGTTCCTCATAAAACGAACATTCAACAAACGCCACCGATATCTGACCCTTGTTGTCGATCAGGTTCGTCCATTCTTCACCTCCTTGTTGAAGGTAAGAAAGCAAACCACTTCCAATTAGAATCAGTATCGTCATCAATGACTTTCTACGGCCAGTCGTCCTTCCTGCAACGATGACACGTGCCTTCTTGTTCCATCTGGTGGAACGCCAGATTTGTCGACTGTAGAAAATGTCCGGGACATGATCAAACTAAGGTATAACATCATCACCGTCCGTCAGTAAATCTTGATGAACTTTGGACATGGGCCAATGCAGTCGATGTCTCGCCGTGTAGACCAAGTAATACATGCCAGAAGTGGTCATGCAGATTATTAACTATATCGACACAAATGACCCATCTAACATCAAGATGCTAATCTTTTGAACTGCATTACCTATTTTACATACTGCCAATAAAGGACATTAATAGCTCGACCCCCTTCAAGGTGTTTTTCTTTTCTATTTCATAAAAAGCTAGAGTGGAAGTGTTTCAGGTTGTCTATGAACGTTCTAAATAGTAAGAGAAAGCTTGAATGGGATGATTAAAATAGTTGGTTTTTTTTTACTTATTATTTATAATTTGAAATATAATTCGTGCAATTTACACCGTAGATGTTCGAATAAGTGAACTTTGTTTACTTAAAAATCGTAAGGTAGTTTGTCTGTTTTGCATTTATTACCAAACACTTTAGCGCACCATTTTGTAATAACACTCCCTGTCCCTTTTTCCGCCTTGTTTTTTTGTCATTTATTATTACTTTCCAAAAGTGCATTGATGATAAATTACTGAGTGGTCGTCGCCGTTAATTGGAAGCCTCGCGTAGTTAAGGGTACGCAGTACTGCATTTAGGAAGTCATTATAATATTTAAATTAATTTCTCAATCTCGCTCAGGGGGTTATTTTGCCTTTCTTTTCCCCCCCTCTCTCCTAATTGTCCGTTGCCAAAACACACCCGCCGGTCGTGAAGGAAAGATGGTTGGAGGTGTCGTCGTCCTGTTTGATGGTGGCACCTTCCAAAACTCTCCCTACCCCTCCCTCCATGTGTCTGATGAGGAGGGCGTGGCTAGGAAATCAGAAGCGTCAGTTGCTTGATTGGCATAAATAAATCGTGCCCACCCCTAAACTATCGTATTGTCCATGCAAACTTGCCATCAGCGTGTAAAGGGACGTAAGCCTTCATTAGGGGGCGCGCCCTGGGTTGCGTGCCCGTCCCAGCCCACCCTTTTAAGACCGGTGAAGAGGGACGGCCCTCCGGGTGATTGTCTTCACACCCGCCGCTTGACAGGACGTTACTTAGCAGAGAGAGAGAGAGAGAGAGAGAGAGAGACTCACCCGGAGAAGGCACACTACTCTCGCTCTTCACCTCCAACCCTCCCTCCCTCCCTCCTTCCTTCCCTCCAAGTTTCCTTCCTGGTTCGAGGCTATTATTAGTCTTTGGTCGATGAACGCGGCCTTTGCAACGAAAAAACATGGCAATTTCACCGTTTGCCGTTGCCGCGGCAACAGAAAATTTCATTAGAGTTTCATATGACAATGGACAAAAGCCTTGCGATGAGCCGAAATGAAAGCGAAACTTATGTAATTTGAGTTTATTGCGTTAAACGAAGAAAAAGCTACATTAACCCTTCTGTGAGTTGTAATCTTTCTTCTACGACTGATTTAATGATCGCCTCTCTTTTTCTCTCTCTTCTTAGTTTTCTTTTTTTTTTTTAATAAAAATAGTATTTGCGACTTATTAAAAGCCAACACTTTTAATAAATTTATGAATCCATTAAAACAGGTTTTTTTATTCTCCTATATCGTTTCTGCTTTATATGAAGATGAGAAAAATTTCATAAAAAATTCTCTTAACTTTTTTTTTAACTTGCGTCTTTAATTTTTGCATCTTTAGAGTGAACGAATTATATTAAGGTTCGTTTATCCATATTATAATTAAGGTTCACAACTTTTAACCTAAAACTTAAAGTTATGCTATAGTGTTTCTTTTTAAAATGGACAGGAGAAAAGTGTGTTGAACTATAGACTTAGAATAATTATTTAAAACTTAATCTTTTTCATATGAGGCACAGCAAAAAAGTTTCAAGTGGCAATTTAAAAAAATGAAAATTTATATACAAAACATCTTTCATTTGTATGGATTCTACATGGGATTCTGCATATAATTTTTAACAAAAAAAATCGACGCACCTACAAAAGTATGCACATGACACAAAAGTTAGTACGTAGAATGTATAAAAGAAAAATGATTCGATTTTCGAAACTATTACACGATTTGTTGGACAGAAAGCTAATGGATTCATGAAATTGCCGAATGGTATTCTAAGAAATACCTTCCCAATGATCTCCAATTAGGTGGATAATTTCAAGGCTGGTCGCAGGCAACGCACCATCATATTAAATGTGTTCAATAGGATAAAGATATGGCGATCTGGCTACTTTAGAGAGTGTGTCACAATAACGGGATCAAACCTTGGAGAGTAGCGTTTGGATGTTATCTTGTGAAAAATAAGCATGAGGAAGGACAGTATAACAGGTCGCAGAATGGCCACAAAGTACTGCAGTGACCTTCAAACTCTATACTCTGTTTCCAGCGATACATTTGCTTCTTAATCACATGTTGCGTGGCAGATTTTACTTTACCTGCTCCGTGCTAAACTTTTTTCCCTTTAACTCTTTCTGAAGCGTTAGAAAACCGCAGGGTGCGAGGTGGAGGATGGTTTAAAGCAGTTGTGCACAACCCTGTTTTCTTATTCTTGCGGCCTCCAACACGTAAGCAGCTATGCTATTTTACGATTAAATTCCACAAGAATAAACCCAGATACAGAAAATTTTTGAACAATTTTTTTAATGCCGCCCGCAACCAAAATCAGACTTGTGTGCAACCTTTATACTTAAAAGGTTGTGCATTACTAGTTTAAAGATTCTTACCAATTTTCTCCAAAGCCTCCAAAGCCTGTCGTGCCACATATAATCTAGCGTTATCCTAAAGGAAAGTCCATTCGTCACGAAGCAGTTCAGGTCTTTTTTTTTTTTTTTTAGCGAATTGCTCTCTTCAAGTGAGCCTGCTAAACATTAACATATTATTCTCCATATTCATTTATTTTCTCTGCTTTCAAAATTTTCTCTTCGTTTACAGATGTTGATGGGCGCGCATTTCTCAGGTCATTTTGTACACCACGTTTGCCTTCTTTGGTATGTTTCCATCCTGAATACGGTTGATCTGCCCATAGCTTCTTCATTATAAGCTTGTTCGATCATCTAAGACATTTATGGACATTTTTGCTTAAATTTTGTCTGTTACTTAACGGTATATCTTTCTCCTCCGCTAATGTAATAATCAGTGCAGGTAAACCTTAATAGCGAGAAAAAAACGAATGCTCGTTGGATTTATTCACATAAACAAAACACGCCTCAGGCTGTCTGCACGGGCAACAATCAAAAAGTTGCTTTTCCAGAATCGGCGCAGCGTTGCCAGCCTTCGAACTTTCGGAACAACTATCGTAGAATACCATTATTTATTTTAATATGATGTTTTAACATCAATGGTAACACAAAGAGCCAAAACCGCTTTTCCACAACAAAATATTTATTACGCCTGGATACGTATTTCGGACGCTACGCGTCCATTTTTCAACAAGACACTTTATCAAGACACGTTATTTAGCCATAGTTAAGGTAATTTGGTTTTTATTTTGTTATATAATGATGTTTTAAGACTGCACGTCATTCTACAAAAAACATGATGCAAAAAACGATACCAAAAAGCGTTACGGAAAGAGTTTTGCATTGTTGTTGCACGTTTAAGTATTGTTGGCGCCAGCTTGAAGCATACGCTGGCACTGAAAAGTCACCTGACCATTGTTGTCTGAGCAACAATTTTTATTTAAATCTTTACTACAGAGATATTATGCAATATAAAGTGTGGTAACAGATAGCGCCACTATATTTCGCTGTCTTACCTAGCAAACTCGTGTAATGGCCTAACGCTTTGCTTTCAGTGTTTTGAATGTAGACCACGGTCGTAAGATATTCATGGTCATCGAGCTTCCGCCATTTTTCCTTTCGAGAAGCTAAGGAAAACAGATCGCGCCAGGTGCCGCATAGATCGCACTAGGGCCGACCGTCACCTGCGATAGAAATTTTTCATTGAAACTGAAAATGAAAGTAAAGTTTCTATCTGCTGATAGGGCGGCGCTGCAGGCGCAGTTGGGCCGATTGTACATGCAGCGCCACTTTTCAATAAAGTTTCCGCCCTATTGGGAGCTAGAAACTTTAGCTTCATTTTAACAATGGAGCTCGATGATCATGTATATCTATAGACCGTGATGAAGACTAATGAATCCTAGTGTATTGGAATCAACTCTTTTCCATTACAATAAATATATTTTAGTACTCACAATTTAATTCATAATTTATTATTTTGAAACATTGAAGATACAATTATATATTCATTTAGTTCTTTTGATGCTTTAGAAGTTTTTATCTTATTTATAATTTATGCGCTTGTTGAATTTCTGTGTGCTTAATTTACTTCTACAGATTCCTTCCTCTCTATAGTTCACAAAAATATTCCGACCCAAAAAAGCGTTACGGGTGATGCAATAATTTGAATTTTTCGTCATACAAAATACACTTATTTTGTGATATAAGATACTGCGAAAACTTTGCACGTGCCTTGCTTGTGGTCCTACATTCGATTGTGAGCACAGACGCGGGTAAGGAGACTCACCTTAAGCATAGACGCTGTCTTTACTCGACATCAAGGCATTCGATACCATACTTATATTTCATACATCAGTTATTGATTGATTGATTGATTGTTGGTATCCAATACGTCCATCCAGGGCCTGTATGACCGGAGGCCGACGAGTTGAGTCCCTGGATGGACCTGGATTAACGACTGCTGTAAGATGGTCGCAGCAGCCGGGGGGGGGGGGGGTGAAAATCGTTTCTCACTGATGGTCGCCCATCCAGTGACTAGCCGTGGCTGATGTTGCTTAACTTCTCTGAAGTTGTGTTCAGTGGAAGCCCACCAGGCCACGGCCTCCCCCATTCTAAGCCCTTATTCAGTTTTACCGATGTATATGATTCTGTAGACTCGTCCATTGATAAATAAATGAAAGATTTATGTGCTGTATAAAGTATTTGTTTGTATGTTGCATCTAAAAACATTATCATGCTTATGACTGCAGATTCGAAACTAAGTGACCTTTTTTTATTTGTAAGACTCTCTTCAATATTCAAAAATTCAGTAATAAAGATGGAAAATAAAATATTAACGACTCTTAATACAAAAAAGGCTCCATGGCTCACTGAATACAACAAACTAAAGCTGTACATTTCTCGAAACATACCGTAATAGATACTTAAGCATGCGTAGATATTAATAAAATCTTGTAAACATTCCAAGAAGGAACTTTAGCTGTGAAGCAGAAATACAATTATTAATGTATTATGGGCAATTGAACAATCGTGCGTCGATAAAGCGATCGTCTTGTGCGCGTGCTCATATCAACAATGCTTAAAAGATAAACAGAAACTAACAGTGTATTCATTCTTGATGAATCGATTGTTATATGATATGCCATATTCTATGATCACTGTTTTAGCACGTGAATTCGACTTGAAGGATTCCACGAAAAATCCTGAAAAATTGATACATCCGAGCTAAGACCTTGATGGTCATGTTTCTGAAAACAGAATTTGAAAAATTTAATCTGTTTTCAAGTTATCGTGCAAAGGGCGGACGGACGGCCGGATAAACGTACAGACCAAGCGTGCATTTTTATAAGTAGATTTTTTTCTAAGCTTCTAAGGATCTCTGCTAGGTAGCAGAGCTGACCAAGTAAACAACATTTTAGGAAACTCTCATTATTAGGAATTTTAACTTTATTTTAAAAAAGAAAAAATTTAAAACTGAAGACTTTAGTCGCTCAGAGTCGAATACTATAATCACTTTATGAGCTAATACTTGAAATCAAAAAGGGGGGGGGGGACACCTCTAATCCACGAGGAGATTCAAATTGTTGTTCCCCACTTTTTGGTTGTTCTATTCCACAGTTTTTGCTTAATGATTGTTGTACTTTAAAGGTGAAAGAACTGCGCATCGTATTCGAATTATACGGCATTTCATCTATTCCTAGAGATTTGAATCAAACCTTTTGAATAGTTTAAGAGTTCAGTTTATAAATATCTTAGCATTTTAAACTTCAAAAAACACGGAATATTCAATAATTTATGACGATTAATAATTCCAAATGTCGATATCTATGTGGAATACGGTTATTGACATTTTAGGAGAATGTATCGAGGATTTGAAGTTTTTTGGCATAGTTCTGTTCGCCAATTCCAGTGTTTGTGGTTTTGAAACCTATTATCTACATAATCTATTATTATTATTTTACTAAATATGCCGTCAGCCAAAAACAAAAGCGAAATACATCATCATTATAAAGTGATCATTAATGTATAGATCTCAATCTAAATTATTTCTTCAATTCGACGTATGGGTATCCGCTACAACTTTTCCAAGTAGGGAATAAAATTCCCATTTCCAATGAGAAAACTCCCTTTACAGTCAATTCTGGTATTCCTAGTTTAATTATAGTGTATAAATGATATTCACTACTAGTACAATCAAGGATTTGGAAATATCAGATCCACGCGGCATATCTGCGTAAAAGATAAGACAATTGAAAATCTCAGCCGTATATACTTATTTCCCTCCTCACAGCGCTGATAGATAATACAGGATGCTTACATAGAATCTCCCTAATTTCATATATTGATTGGAAGGAAAATATTTGTCCTAAAGATTTGCGTATTGCGGTGTCATGAAGAGCAAATCAAAATAAATTTGAATATGATTATTCTTTCCTTGCGGGTGTTAAATAATTAGCAAAGGTGACAACAACACAAGAGAGAGCTCAGTGCATGGTGGGGTACGTTGAAACTAAATCACCGCGATCTCCAGACATAACGCCTCTGGATTTCTTCCTGTGGGACTATGTCAAAGATATGGTCTACGATACACCTCTACGTGATCTTCATGGCCTTCGCCAGGAAAAGGTAGAAGCCATCAAGTCAATCACACCGGACATGCTACACAACACATGGATTGAGATCACATAGAAGTGCATAGACAATAACTTAAAGAAGAATGATTTTACCGCCAAAGCGGATAAAGGGAGCACATTTTTATGTTACAGCATCGTACATGGATATATTGAATTAATCAACATTTTATAACACTTAAGCGAAAATAAATAAATATGAAAACTAAATTGTAAATTACTACTTAAGTAAGCTAATGTATAGAGAGAATTTAAACGAATAAACTTGAAGAAATGAAAGATAAATTCAGAGGGAGTTATTCCTCATACATTTAAAAAAAAATAAAAGTTATTTAATTTTAAAACTTCCCACATAATGTTAAACGAAGTGATCCTCAATTGCTGAAGCGTTGTGTGTAAGCATCTATAATTTTTTCATATTAAATTACTAAAGTGTTTCTACGTTATCGTCTACTATTGAAGCAAGCGATTAACTACAATTAATTAGCAATATGTATAATAGTAGTGACTTTTAGATAACACTAAGCCTAACAGCATTATGCTCTTGATAGAAATAAGCTATAGATAACAATAGATCTAACAACTCCTAATGAGTTGGTTGATATATTGCACGCCATATCTTAGCATTGAAAGTTCTAACAATACTATATTGTACCATTAGGGCACATAAAACAAAACAAATTCACACTATCATTATTTTCTCGTTATATTCACTCATGACACGTTGTTACGAGGTGTTTGATATATTACATGCCATATCTTAGCATTGAAGTTTCCAATGGTTCCATATGGTATCATATAGCAAAATTAGGGCACGTGCTACTAAAGCAATAACCACTATCATTACTTACTCGTTATATACACTCATGGCACGTTGTTACGAGTTGTTTGATATATTACAAGCCATATCTTAGCATTGAAACTTCCAATAGTATCATATGGTATCACATGATACCATTAGGGCATGTGCTACAAAATCAATAACCATTATCATTATTTACTCGTTATATTCACTCATGGCACGTTGTTACGAGTTGTTTGATATATTACAAGCCATATCTTAGCATTGAAAGTTCCAATGGTACCATTTGGTATCATATGGCACCATTAGGGCACGTTCTACTAAACCAATAACCATTATCATTATTTACTCATTATATTCACTCATGGCACGTTGTTACGAGTTATTTGATATATTACATGCCATGTTTTATCCATGGTACCATATGGCACGAGCGAAGCGACGATTCAATATGGCTACCACTAAACCGGAAGTTAGTAGCTGTAAAGCCAGAAAAGTAACAAAAGCAGGAGGGGAAGTGGGTACTGACTCGCTTTCAGAAAATTCACTTTTGAGACTTTGTTTTCTTTAAAATGACATCACTGAAAATGACTTAAGCAAGATAAGTGAGAAAAGTGAGCAAAGTTAAGAGGTTGTGAACGCGACTATTGTTGGCCGCTATATAAGTACTTTTAGTAAGCTCGCTTAAAACAGCCGCCTCGGGGCCATGTTTAAGTGGCCACAATAACCGGTGGCTGTTTTAAGCGAGCTTACCAAAAGTACTTATATTTTTATCCAACAAATTGCTACATATATATTGACAAGCTTGTTTGTTTAAAACAAATCATTTTTACAGGTACAGTACAATATCGTTTAAAAATACAAGGTGATTCAAAATGATGTCCGGCATTTCAAAATTTTACTATGCACTTATTTTATAACATAAACTAACTAGACCGGGTTTAAAATGTAGGAAAACTCAAATATTTATTGATTCTAGCATTACAAATGCTCAATGTGACTCTCTCGAGTCACCCGAACAATGTCAAGACGATAGTCAATGTTGGACGATAGACGATGTCATCTGTTGGACGTAGAGCTTGAACCGTTTGAAACCTGTATGGTTTCATTTTCAATCGTCTCCTCACAGTTATTTGTGGAAGTTGCAGTTCACGACTAGCTTTACGAGCTGATATATGGTGGCTGCGGGTGTACGTGACACTTATTGCTGGCCTTCCCGTGCTTTTTCGTTTACAAAGACATCCAGTTTCCAGAAGCCTCATACCAAAGCCTCCAATTGCGGAAAGGTAAAAACTATTTGAGTTTTACTGCATTTTAAACCCGGTCTGGTTAGTTTATGCTATAAAATAAATGCATAGTAAAATTTTGAAATGCCGGACACATTTTGAATCACTCTGTAGTTTACTTAAAATATTGTCTAATGTCTATTTGACAAGTTTGTCTTAAAAAATCATTAACGTTACTTTGAATTTTTAATTTATAATCGTCCATTTTATCATAGCCACTCATTTGAAGAGCCGTTTGGATGTTACGCAGGCTTGCTCGAACTTCTGCATTCGACGTTTAATTAATTCCTCGTCATCATCACTGTTAGTGATTAAAACTTCTTGGATCTCAGTTTACTTTTGAATCTTGGAGATGAAGTCGGCCAGAGCATCCTCATCTGCTTCCGCAGCGGTTGGTTCTTTCGCAATTAGAACAATCGTAACCCAAACGCTGAAGATATCGTCACTTAATCCCATAGGTGGAGGCTATCGGTGACACTTTTGACCTAGGAACAGAAAGCATGTGCATAGCATCAAGCAGATTTATTTTTTAACAACTTTATTTACTAGGAGTCGGCCATTACTGTCCTCGAGCATTTCTATTATCCTATGGCGCATCTCGCGCCTAAAGTAGGCCTTCATTGTCCTGATGATGCCCATATCACATGCATAATTTTAGGCAGTATTGCCTATTGTCTTAGAGGGCAATGAAATCTGGATATTATAAGCGGCGTGTTCACTTATCTAGAGTGAGATGGGAATAAAAAGAAGAATTATGGGAAATACCTCTGAAAAAAGTATATAACGGGGATTGTGGCCAGTTAAAGCGAAAATTTGTTACATAGGAAACAGAAAATTCCGGACCGAGCTGGAATGGCTATAAAAACCAGGTGGCTACTTTAAGCGGCGACCACTGTATTTTAAAAAAGCATTTTCTTACGATCTTTGCCATTTTCTGATGATGCAAACAGTCTTCAATTTTTAAACCAAATTTGTCTTTTGAGTTATGCTTGTTGAAGGTTCGCATCATCCTATTCCAATTGGCTACATAAAAATTTGCTGAAGACTTAGTTAAAAAATGTTCAAATTTGAAGGAATGAATGCAATGAAAAATAACACTGTCGTCTTCACCTTGAATTTCTTCTTACTACAAGTTTATGCCTAAATTGGTTAGCTAAGAATCGCACGCTATTTTTAAGTTAAGTTTTCATATTTGTAGTTTTAAAATAGATTTTCAGACACTTGACTCACAGTGTTTGTCACATTAAACTCAGATGAAGTACAGTCAACTTTTTCTTGGGAAAAATAAAATAATCTGTTTACATTCCACCACTTGGAGCGCCTATTACATATGCGGAAGAATTAAGATCCATCAAAAAATGCTCAAAGGAAGGAACTGCAGCTAGAGTTACACATTCCGTATGTGGCGGTATCAACGAATAGGAATTCAGGTTTAAATTAATGTTTTTCAAGGAATGTCAAGGGTGGCATATACATAGGCGCAAACCAAAACATTTGTGATACTCAAAATACTCATGGGAGAAGCGTTATCCCAGTGGCATATTTTCTAATATTTTACGAATCGCATTTTCTTTTAATTCATCATTTTGAAATCTTCTTTACTATTCATGAAAGAATTAGTTATGAGAATTTTTATTAAAATTGCTAACAGATATCTGGACATGAGGAGATGGTTCGGTTCATGAATAGGCGGCATATGCGTGGGCATGAACTCGAGTGGTGGGATCTTATCTCTTTCTCGCGATCTTCTTGCTCGTACCCATTGGCAAAGGAAATCCTTTCTAACCCTTCTCTGGTCGATGTTCCATTTTCCTTAGGAAAAGCGAAGTTTTGTATTTGAGGCGTCTCCGATTTCATCACGATCGCGCTTATTGAAGATCCCCCTCCCTTTAATTGCTTTAATTGGATTATAAAACAGGCATTAAATTGAGTCAGAGACTTGTCACGTTGAGTTAAGGACGAGGAATCGTTGGATCTTTCTTCTTTTCTTCCCGTCGCAATTACGGCGTTAACAGCTTAGCACCGTTGTCAAAAGTGATCGCGTCACGGAGTGATCGAGTGCCGCGTCTCCTGCGCGACGCAGCTTTTTCGCCTCCCCGGGGAGACTCACTTTTCCACAGACACCATTTTTTCCCCTCTTCAAACCTCTCCCTCCCGCCATCTTTTTCATCTTTGTCGTTTTAAAGGGTTCTGGAAACGCTCACTACTTTCGGAAACATAATGTCACTAGCGTCTTGAGACCCGAAGAAGTCGAAAGCGAATTGCTTCCTCAGTTATGTTAAAATTTTATGATTCTTAACTGAAATGGTTTTTCCGAACTATCTTATATGATCTAAAAATTAAGGAATTTTCTGGATGAAGCTATTGCAATTTTTTTCAGGAAGAAAAGGAAAATCTTTTATCATTTAAGATTCGTTGTGTTTCAAAATTTTTGAGACAAAAGTTTTGAAAAGTAAAACTTTCAAGCATGAGTATAAATTCTTTATGGGCCTTCAAAACATGCTCCTACTTAACCAATAGGCATATATATTAGGCTCGTGAATTGTTCAAATCTAATGCAAAGACTATGGTATTTCTTTTAATGCAAATTTTTATCTTTGGGGAACAAAAAAATAGTCAGCAGAAGACCTTATAAGATGGTGATGAAACTTTGGTAACAGTGTAGCATTGCGAGATGATGCATTGAAGTGCAAAAATAAGTTTCTGACTGTCTAGGAACATGACTGTATGTTCAGTCTGGTATGTTCTTTTTTCTATTATGGAAGCCATAATATCGGGCGATAAGAAAGTCCCCGAACTCAAAGTAAATAGTTCTTATACTTGGAGTTCGGGAACTTTCGAATCGCTCTGTATAAGCTGACTACAAATGTAGGACGGTATCTTGCTTGCTTATAATTCCTTTTTTTAGGTTTTTTTGCGAGATTGCATTGACATGTTACAAACATACACTCAGACGCATTCATTAAGGTTATCATGTGGCATCATGAGGACTGTCATCGTCGGACCCTTTTCTTTCCTATAGGAAACAATCCGTAGAAAATCCTATCTACACTGCTTTGCAATGAAATTGCCCCACCAACAAGGAATTATCCGACCTTATCCATATTTAGTGGGAGGGGGTTCGTCTACCTCCGGCTAGTAAACGATTAGATGCATGCTCACGGGACATAACAATTTGGATTGATACAGGGTGTCCGGGTGCCTGTATAGGCTCATCAGTTGACACTTGTGCGAGACGTTCCATGCAATAGGGAGGAAGCAACTGCCTCGTGAACGTGTAGTACTGTAATCCGCACAACGGTCTTAATGCCGCGACGACGACAACGACAACCGTTCACGCAATTAACGGACTCTGAACGAGGTCGGATTATTGGTCTCTCCGAGGCTGGATTATCAACCTCGTATGTGTCGCGGAACGATGTTGGATGCAATGGCGAGAGGAAGGCACACATACCAGAAGACCAGGCTGTGGGGCCCGGAGAAGCACATCAGCTCGTACCGATAGGCGGATACTGCGAACAGCCCTAGCGGAGAGAACCATCACCCTGCGACAACACCACTATTCCCAGTACTGCTCCAGTGTCAATAGCGACAATAGCACGCCGGTTACACGCCGCGACAATGTCTTCCAGGCGTCCATTGTTGTGTCTTCCTTTGACACCTGAGCACCGCGCGATACGACTGCAATGGTGTCGTGAACGAGTGGGCTGGCGAATGGAATGGCGCCCGGTGGTCTTCAGCAACGAATCCCGCTTTTGTTTGGACACCGACGACAGTCGCGGACGTGTGGCGCACACCATTGGAACGTGCCAATGAACAATGCATCCGGTATCGCCATCGTGAACCAACACCCGGGATCATGGTATGGGGTGCCATCGGCTACGATACCAGAACGCCTTTATTCACTATCCAAGGCACCCTGACAGCAGCACGGTACGTCACATCAGAGTCTGCAGCCCGATACGGCACAGTCTTTCAGCAGGATAACCCCAGACCGCACATGGCAAACATGAGCATGGCATGTCTGCATGATGTCAACTGCCTGCCATGGCCCGCGAGGTCCCCAGACCTATCGCCAATTGAGCACATGTGGGACATGGTGGAACGTCGTTTACGATCACCACGGAATCTCCATGAACTGATACAGCACGTTCACCAGGCCTGGGCAGACGTACCGAAAGATGACATTCGCCACCTGTATGATCACCTACACCTGCGGCTGGAACAATGCATCAAAACTAGAGGTGGAGCCACAACCTACTGATGCCGCTTTCCGTTGGGATGCCCTGTACAAACTAGTGCACGTATTGGCTCCATAACGTACTAAAGGTGTGTTCAGATGTATCTCTTGCTGTATACCTACTTTTGGCTCATTAGGATAATTCCTTGTGGGTGGGGCAATTTCATTGCAAAGCAGTGTATCTGGACATGTGGACACTTTATGTGGTGCAACAGGTGGAAGATATTGCGGGATTGGTTTACCAACAAAATCGAGCTCCGCCGCACTAGTCTCTGGAGGCCCATTACTTCTGAATACAGTGTTTAAAGACAACTGGTGCGGTCGAGGAGGGCCGATACAAGGGCCTCCCAACTCCCCGGATTTGATGCCACCAGATATCTTTCTGTGAGGTCACACCAATAGCAGATTTAAAGAGAAAAATCACCTCATTTAAAGCATCACATTGTAGATACTAGATAACACCTGGGAAGCAAGATATCCGCCAGATAAGAACTTTATCATCAATATCCTGTGCACAGGTTGAAGTTTAACAAAAGTAATGAGCCTGTGAATATGTCTGTAAAATGTCAATGCAATCGAGCATTAAAAACTGGAGTAATAAGCAACCAAGACACTGTCACACATTCGTAAACCTCCCACAGCGGACACCTCCTAATAGAGGACACCTCTAAATTAATGGACAATTTAACAAGTCCCGTTCCTTTGATAGGAACTCCTGTTTTCCCTCTACATAAAGGAGATTGTTGTGAACAAAATTCAATAATCTAATCAAACCTAACCTAACCTAATCTAACCTAACCTAACCTGTATTAATTCGACTCACGGCTTCATTTTCGTATGCCTTCTGGATCTTTTCCAGCGTTTTCACATGGATGTTTGGTCATTAAGATTAAGACATTAGTCATATGAAAGGGCGCTATACATTAAAGAAACAACGACAAATCTTGATCGCAAAAAAGTTAAGGATGCTACCAAATACGTAAGTTCTTGGCCAAGAGATAGTTCACTTAGTTCTCAAAATTTTTGGGTCCGAAGTTTCTATTTTAAGATTTCCTTTAAGATCATGTCTCTATTTTCTATAATGCATCAGAGTTTATTCGGAAGTACAAACTGGGTACTTAAAGTAACCTAATTATGTACTTTTTTTAGGTCTTAGTCCCAGTTTTGAGCAAGTTCTGTTCCTCTTCTCCGGCCCCATTTTAAAAGAAATGGGTTCATATCAAACGTATAAACATGATACTCTAAAATAATATATTAGAAATCGAACAATAGTACATGTATATCTTTTGTTGATAGTCATTTTTTTGTTTTAGTGTACAAAAATGCTAGACAAAATCAGAAACTATAAAAACACAAGAGATGTTGCAGGAGTTTTGTCTAATGGGTGTACTGCATGTTGAAGTCTGTATACACTTTTGGGCCCTCGGCATACTTGAAAATTTTGAACGTCCGCAAGCAGTTTCTTAATTTTAATGAGTAAAGTGATCATTCCAGAGATTAAAATCTGGTTACTTATGCATTTTCAGTAAATGATTAGCGCTCCTTGCTGACTTAGTCAAATTTAAAGTAGATATCAAAATTTAAAGTAGATATCAAAATTTAAAGTAGATATCAAAATTTAAAGTAGATATTTAAAGTCATTTTATTGATACTTGAGTAATGGAAATTACTAATTGAAAAATCAAAAATAACAGCATAGGACTCTAGCGATCACTCGAAGGAATGCTCTGTTTTATATAAATTTATGGCATCTGTTGCGGACATGTTACGAACCCTTTTCTTACTTAGGCTTTTCCTAAATATTCTTTTGTCTACTTTATTTAAATTTGTGTTAATTTTTTTCAAAAGAAAATATCGTCTTATACAGATTTCGAAATGCTTGATTTTGCTTTTATTTTATCGCTATCGAAGTACAAAAATCGACTCAAAATCTAAAGCTGTCAATGTTGAAGAAGGTTGAATTTGCTGTTACAGAAATGAAACGCTTATAGGAGATATAAACTAGACGGTTTTTGAACTTAAACACGATTGGTATTAAAATGCATTTGACTCTATACTTGAAAATATATGTAAATTAAGTAAATTCTTCAGCAGAAGTTCTCTCTCTTACGTATATTTTCCGTTGAATTTTTTCTTATCGCGATTCCCTGCGTGTTACCTTGAGCCGTTGTTCATGGTGATCTTTATTGAATGAATCAAAAATCAACCCACTCGGTTTTCTTTAAGTTGGCTGGTGTCCAATTCAATTACGAATTCAAATAGAAACGTACCAGTTATTGCTCCCAAGCCCCGAATTCTAAAGGCGGTTGAATATCTGTGTTGTAATGTTTTCGTTTCGTTTTTGTGGATGTGTGTGTTTGCGTGCGTGTGTTGTTTCAATTCATTACACGTTCTTCTTTAGATGTGCAATTGTTCACATTTTTTTCAATAAAACAAAAAGTGTATTTGACGTTATACTTTTATATACGTTCATGGCAGCATCCATTTAAATTATCAATGAATGTTAATGTAGTCATCAAATATTTCAGTTTTTGTAGCAATCGTTCCTCATACAGGGTGAATACAAAAGTCTGAACCCCCCTTTTATTTTTTGAACCGAAGCAGATATGTCAATTTTGATGAATCCAATGAAGAGGAAGTTGTGGGTGGCCTATCCCATGGTGCACTTTTCGTCATCCCAAATTTGCAAATTAGGGCACATTCAAAATTTATCTTCAAAACCGTAAGGGATAGAGAAAAAAACCCAATTGCAAATTTGTTCAGCATTACAAAACAAACAAAACAAAAAAAATCATCCAAATCGGGCCAACCAATCGCCCACAATCACGTGGTGAACTGTTTTTAGCTTACAAACAGTCACACTGCACAAACAAGTTACTTCAAACAGTTTTAAAAAAAAGTTAATCAACAAAATGCTCGATGTGACGACCGTGGGCACCATAACACAATTGGGCACAGTACCTAACTGACGCCAAAACATCGGCAAGCATGGCTGGTGTCACTCCTCGGCACGCTTCCTGGATTCGTTGAACCAGATCCTCCAGTGAGGCGGGCTGCGTAGCATAGACCTTGTCCTGCAGGTATCCCCACAAGAAAAAGTCAAGTGGTGTAAAATCAGGGGAGCGGGGTGGCCAACGAACTGGTCCACCTAGGCCAATCCACTGTTGTCCAAACATCTCACTTAGACGCTCGCGAACGACCAACCCGTAATGTGGAGGAGCTCCATCATGCTGAAACCACGTGCGCTGATACGAGGCCAATGGCAAATTGTCAATGAAGTCTGTGACTACCACGTTGAGAATTTCAGCCCGGTAGCGTTCTGCAGTCAGTGTTCCATCGTAAAAATACGGTCCAACCACAGTGTCGTTGTACAATCCACACCACACTTTGATTCTCCAGTTCACTTGATGAGTTGCTTCTCGCAGACATTGTGGGTTTTCGTCTGCCTAATGATGATGTTTGTGCCTGTTGATAACTCCATCCCTGATGAACTGGGCTTCATCTGTCCACAACACCTCATGAATAAAGTTTGGATTGTCATCCAGGCAGGTAAGTAACCAATTGCAGAAGGCGGCCCTAGCAACATAATCCAATGGCAGTAACTCCTGGTGACAATGAATATGATATGGGCGAAAATGATGTGCGTGTAGAATGTTGAGAACAGTTCTCTGATGGCACCCAACATCTGCAGCAATTGCTCTGCTGCTTGTGTGGGGATTTGCAGCAACTGCAGCAGAACTAGTGTTGTTGTATCCTCGTCGCCTTGTGCCCTTGGTCGTCCTCGTTCTGCATTAACATTCTCTGTAGCCTCGAATCTTTGAATAATGTGACGCATTGTATGTCAAGAT
Organism: Rhysida immarginata; assembly: GCA_023313115.1. Taxonomy (NCBI): domain Eukaryota; kingdom Metazoa; phylum Arthropoda; class Chilopoda; order Scolopendromorpha; family Scolopendridae; genus Rhysida; species Rhysida immarginata. The sequence continues at coordinate 1,353,702 of JAHWFO010081923.1, forward strand.
GGATGGTGTTCGTTAGGGTATCGGTCTCGATACAACCTAATTGCAGCATGTAGGTTTCTCCTTGCCTCTCCGAAGCAGAAGATCATGTTGACCATTTCCGGAACAGTGTAGCTTGCCATCCTGGAATTGTTCTGTCTTCTATGTGCTGAAACATGCCTTTTATTTGCTTTTCCGCATGAAAGTGAATGTGAGTATGGTAATTTATGTTAATTTTTTGATTTGCATGCTTTACATGGTGGAAATATCAACATTCAGTTTTCCTTGTGCAGTGTTTGTAAGCTACAAACAGTTCACTACGTGATTGTGGGTGATTGGTTGGTCCGATTTGGATGATTTATTTTGGTTTTGTTGTGTTTTTTATGCTGAACAAGTTTGCAATTGGGTTTTTTTCTCTATCCCTTACGGTTTTTGAGATAAATTTTGAATGTGTCCTAATTTGCGTATTTGGGATGATGAAAAGTGCACCATGGGATAGGCCACCCACAACTTCCTATTCATTGGATTCATCAAAATTGACATATCTGCTTCGGTTCAAAAAATAAAAGGGGGGTTCAGACTTTTGTATTCACCCTGTATAATAACTACCAAATACAAGCAGCTTAATTTTACTCTTTTAGAAACATCTATTTAATATTAGACCCCTTTGGACGAATTCTAGCATGTTTGCGGGTTGGCATAGAGTCAATAAGGTGATGCAGTAATTGTAACTCAATGGTAGACCAAGCTTTTACCAGACATTCCCTTAGTTTCCGCAGATTTGTTGTTTCCCACACGATTCCACGCTATGCACCCCAGATTTCATTACAGCATGGAAACAGAGCGGACGCCGGGATCAACTACCTTGATTTCCGCGTGGAAAAGAGAACCGACGGACTAGCGTTCAGCACATACAGGAATAAGTCAACGATGGCTAACATCATTCCGTTTCACTCCATGCTGCAATACGGCACGGATTTCGAAGGGCCATGACGTACCCCATCGATGATAACCCTCGGAAACATGAGATGTCACGATATTTGAGTTGGCTAGGATCAACTACTTCCCCAGGAAGGTAACCAATTCCATTCTGCAGGATGTTATCAAAGAAGTACGCGCCCAAGGATACGACTGAGCCAAACCCAGAGACTTTGTAACCTTCACATTTAATGGGCACAACATTACAGAGTCGCAAGACACGTCCAGACGCAAAATTTGGGCGTGGCCTTCCGCACATCTAACAACGCCAAGCGGATTATGAACCCACCCGGAAGTTACGGTTAAGACACATACCAATGCGCGGCTGTGTACAGGCTGCTATGTCCGGACTGTGAGGCGGTCTACGTGGGATCGACGTCCAGGTCGTTCCGAGAGAGATTCAAGGAACACCACCGGGCCTGGAGGAACGGAGACCGGAGATTGGCCTATGCGGACCATCTCATCAGAGCTGGAGATCGCATGCTTGACATGGATGAATGCATGGAGATTCTGTAGAAGGGACATTACAAAAGCAGAATTTTATTAAAGTAGGAGATGGAGATCAGGATTTCCTGATTGGGTTAGAAGACAAGCAGCAGGGCGGAAGAGCCCTCCCCCCCAATAGGTCGACGCTTAATGAAGCTTTCTATTAGGTCCGTCATCCATTTGAGTTATTTAAGGAATGTGTTTTCCCAGCTTCAATTTGTAACTGGATGGCCTCCAATGATGAAGACATTCAAAACGCGTTAGGCATTAAATTCTCTTGTTTACGTATCACTTATTGGACCTTTTTATTTCTATTTACTTACCGTGAAACTAAATATGGATATCCCAACTGTTAGACGTCTCTAAGAGCTTAGTGGCTGAATAAAGGGGAACCACCCAAAAGCACCCAACACCTGAGTTGCATCCAAATAAACTTCTCATCTTCGTGTGGTGGACCTCCAGGAGTGTGGGGAATTTTGAATTTCTGCCACGGGGACCAACAACGATGTGTACTGCCGTCAGCTGGACGAATGTAATCAGAAATTGCAAACAAACATCAGAAATCGTGCAGATCCAAGATACTCCTCCAAGATGGTGCTCGTTCACATGTGTCCGTTGCAACCCTGTAAAAAATTATTGCCTTGCGGTACGAACTTCTCCCTCATTCTGACCGATTTCCATATGTTTCGTCATTTGGACAATTTCTGCGGGACCAACGGTTCACTGATCGAGATGTTGTCATTACTGCTGTCACCAGTTTTTTGGAACATTATAATGCCGACTTCTGTCACCGTGATATTTTTCATTGCCAATATCTTGGGCAGAGTGTATGTATACCTGCTGAGGAAAGAAATTTCACTTAATAAAATGTATTCTTTTCCATGTTTCTGGTGTCTTTTTCTTCCCATCAAATTTGGCCAATTCTTAAGAAACAATCCAATAAATGGATGTGATCTACCATAAAAAACTGGTTACTTCGCGGCGATATGCAACTACCACAATGACCACATTGTTCTTCCAGTAACTTGCTGGACTCGGAAGTGTATGGGGATGATATAATTGACTAGCATTTTCAGCACTTGATGTGATAGTTATAAACTATGTCTCCCAGACATCTCTTGTTAGGCGCATCAGTTTAGCAATAAATTTTTAAACAAATATTTTGCACAGTGTAAAATTTTTTTAGACCTCTCTGTGGCTGCGTCCTTTGTAAATTCCTTAACAAACCTAGACAAATCGTTCTAAGTAATTTCCTTAAGCATAATTTTATTCTATGCTTTAAAATACGAGTAAATATAGCTAGAGCGCATATGGGTTAAGTTTCCTGAATACTATTTTGATGAAATATTAAAGAAAAGGTTTATATTTTTACTAGTTTTTGAAGTCAAGTTCTGTTGAAGATTTGAAAATTATTAAAATTAATATATTCATTTATTGAAAAATTTATCACAACGGAATCTTCTTAATTAGTACAAGACCTCGTTCCGGTTTTCTGTGACTACTTGGGCGCTTTATGTATCTTGGACATAAAATCAAACAATTGAAATCGAGCAAAGGGAGAAATCTACAAGAAGAATTTTGTGGACGAGTGTTGGCTGATCAATTATTCATATGCTGTGCCAAATTATTTGGCCTTTTCAAATTGCTTTAATTTGGCTTCACGCCATACTGTGAAGGTCACGGGGAAAATGGTAGTGAGGCTGTGGTGAGAGATTCTTAATGAAGAGTTAAATTAGAGAGGAGTCTCTCTCCCGCTCTCTCTTCCTCTTCCTGATGATCATTTCATTCCTAATTCTTATTAGGCGTGGAGAGCTAATATTAAGAATGGCAATTTCAAGAAATCGGACTCTCCCATTTGTATTTCAATAAGGAGGGAAGAATTAGAGGGAAAAGACCACTGTCTTTAGCAAAGTTTAACTGAGAATAAGCGATTGGGTCCAAGAGAGTGGATCGAATAAGCAAAAATTGATTTTCTAATTACAGTAAACGTGAATAAATTATATAGGATATTAAGTTATTAGCATAACGTCCATTTACAGTATATTATTTTTAATGTTTAGAGTTAACGTCTTCGGACAACTTCAGTAATTTTATAATAACTGAAATTCTTTGATTTTAAACATCTAACAATGGTTTAGACAATAGTTTTTTACTTTTGATGGTTACATTGCTGTCTTTTTTAATTTAATATATAATATTATTTTTTCTTTTGTTAAATAATATTTACATATTTTTCCTTTATTTTTATTTACATTCAGCTTTTCTTATAATTATACAGGGTGATTATAAAGTCACTATACATTTTGGTGAAAAATCCGTTTTATTGCAGCAATTCCTGTATGCATCAACCAGATATCATACCAGGACACATTCTTAGTACATTTCAGTGTCCCCCCCTTGCACATCCCGGCATAGCTCCCAGCGTTCCACCGTGGCCCGGAAAACATTGCGCAACATAGCCGGTGTAATATCCTCGACATATTGAATCAATTCCTGGTGCCACAGTGGGAGATGATGGGATTTTGGATGGGGCACCACCTGAATCGCGCATTTCCAGGCAAATGGATTGGTCGGGGCTCGCCAAGACTGTAAGCTTCACAGTCCCTAGATTTGACCCCCATGAATTTCTTTACGTGGGGTTTTATCAAGTGCAAAGTGTACCAGATCAAGATCACCCATCATTGCAGAGCTGAAACAACGGACTACAGCCGCGGTGGAGGACATTACACCGGCTATGTTGCGCAATGTTTTCCGGACCACGGTGGAACGCTGGGAGCTTTGCCGGTATGTGCAAGGGGGACACACTGAAATGTACTAAGAATGTGTCCTGGTATGATATCTGGTTAAGCATACTGAAATTGCTGCAATAAAACGGATTTTTCACCAAAATGTATAGTGACTTTATAATCACCCTGTATATATATCTCTTACTCTTTTATTTTTGCATAATATTTCTTTTGTTTTTTTCTTATTTTAAAATTTGGTTGAACAGTAAGTTACTGTCTATTAATTCAAGTTTATTTAATATTTCTTGTGGGTAATATTTATTTAGCATAAAGATGATTAAATTTTCAATTATTATCATTTTTCTCTTATCACTAATATTAATTTATAAGAGAGAAATAAATTAATTTACATGTTTCTTTGCAGTTCCCAAATACGTGTTTATTTAATAAGACATGTTCTACGTATTTGGAATTTTTAATGCATTCCTGGAGTAATAAATATGTTAAAAAGTAACCATTGTTAGATGTTTAAAAATTCAAAGAATTTCAGTTATTATAAAACTACTGAAGATGTCCGAAAGGACGAAAGGTAACTCTAGACAATAAAAATAAACATTAAGAAATGACATAACCAAGTACCGAAAGGCTAAACAGAACCATTCGCGGAACCATATTTTTCAACTACCATATGTTAACATTGAAAGTTTCTAATGGACCATAATGATACCATTAAAACCACATAGATTTTAACCAATTTCCACTATCATTAATTTTACGTTTTATTCATTTATGACACATGATTCCAAGTTGTTTGATATATTACATGCCCTATCTTAGCATTGATAGTTCCAATGAACTATAATGGTTCCACTAAACCAGGTGCATTTGAATTTGAACCAATTTTGACTATCATTGATTTGGTAAACCATTGATTTGACGTTATATTCATTCATGACACATCATTCCAAGATGTTTGATATAATACATGCCATATTTTAGCATTGAAATTTCCAATGAACCATAATGGTTCCACTAAACCAGGTGCATTTGAACCAATTTCGACTATCATTAATTTTACGTTATATTCATTCATAACACATCATTCCAAGTTGTTTGATATATTACATGCCATATCTTATTGAAAATTTTTGACAATGTCATAAGGGTACCATCAGAGCACGTGCCACTGTATCCATTATACCAATCTTCATAACAGATCATTCGTGGAACCATATTTATCGTTTAACGAAGACAGTAATTAATAACCACTTATAGCAAGTCGTTACGATTTGTTTGATGTATTACTTATTATATCTGCCCATTGAAAATTGCTAGGTGGGAAAATAGAGGTACCATTTGTCCACGTGCCAATGAACAGATTTAGATAATATTTGTGATTGGTTCGTGGCATGAACCATATTAATCGATTGACGAAAACAGATTTTGAAAATCTTTCATAGCCTCGTAGGAGTTAGAGTTACGGACGGACAGACAGACAAGTTTGCCCACACTGATAGCATAAAGCACCTCTCGGTACTTAATAATGTATTGTAAATGGACGTTTTTCTGATAATTTAATATCTACATAATAGAGTACAAAGTGTGCAGAAACAATGAATTTAAATTATATAGGAATTTATAAAAATATTATTTGCATTAAAAATTATTAGTTAGTATAAAATAGGCTGATGCAAATTTGTTTCCTTGTATTAAATTTCTTGCTATTTTTTTCTATGTTTTCTATGTAAACTTGTCGAATAACCTTGTGAAAAGCTTATGACGTTTTCGTAGACAACTTTATGAGGATCTACAGTCGGGTGCAAAAAGGTTTTTACCTGCTCCTTAGGAACTGAGCTTATCGGATGTTGATCGGTTGCAAAATCGAATACTTTTACTGAGAGTCAAGGCAGATTAGACTGGACCCGTCCCTTCTAAATGAAAAAAGGGTAGCAGGTATACGCTTGGGATGTGCTATTCACGTGATCAATTATGATTTAGTTTTATACCTTTTTGCGCCCGACTGTACGTTTCTAACAAATATTATAAATATCTCCTATTTTACGATTGGTACAAATGTAGACCACGAGTCATGCTTGCAACATCCTCTGAAATCTGCGAGATCAATATCTGGTCCCCACAATGTTTGTAGCTATTGAATTGCGTTTCATTTAAATATGCGGCGTCTTTCAGATATTTTCAAAGGAAGAAATCTGGGGCAATCTTGATGTAATCTTCCGCCTATGACTATTACCCAGTAAACCTGCCATATCGTTCTATGTACAGTCATCAAAGGGAAATAATCCACACTTGAATTTTACTCTAAGTTTTACCGTTTCAATATTAATTTATTTTTAATAATTTAATAGAGTTAACATTATTAAGATTATTAAATTTAAATAATTATAATTAAAAAAGCTATTAAAAAACACATTAGCATGAAATGTAATTTTAAGTATTAAACTCGTGTGGATTATTTCCTTTGGTTGACTGTACCTTACACCATCTGACAAGAGAGAAACAATTGTATTTTTTAATAACATATAATTGCGCTATTTTCTGACATAAAATTAGTGACATAACCACTTAAGTGTTCAAAGGTTTAAGCGGATATTAGCGGTAAAGGAATATAACTTGCAGCAAAAGTAAAAACAATTAAGAACACAGGCATTTAATGCTAAATCACCAACGCACTTACACTTTACTAAGGTAGCCCAGAAAGTAATGCACCTCAAGTTTTTTCTTCAACAACTATTTATTGAACATAATGAAACTTATACACACGAAAGAATGATGTTTCTTCTACACTCCCTATTTTTCCACACAGTCTTCATCCCGTTCTATGGCTTCCTCCAGAGAGACACAAGGGCGTGTATGTCCTGTCGGTACCAGTCCTTGTTCTGTTCACGCGGCCATGTCTTCACTGCGCGAATCACCTCTTCGTCATCCTCAAAATGTCTTCCACGAAAGGCATTCTTCAATGGCCCAAACAAGTGAAAGTATGAGGGCGCTAAGTCAGGGCTGTAGGATGGATAGGGTAACACTGTCCAACCCTGTTTCGTGATGTGTTCCGACGTCCTCAAACCGGTGTAAGGGCGAGCGTTATCGTGTTGAAACAAACAAACAGCTGGGTTGTTATGGCGTCCAAGTTGCTGGAAGCGCTTCTTGAGTTTGGTTAATGTGTTCACATATGCCTCAGAATTAATGGTGCTACCTCTCGGCATTACATCAACGTGTATGATACCATCACAGTCCCAAAACACAGTGATCATGACCTTACCAGCAGAAGCAGTTGCTTTGAACGTTTTCTTCTGTGGAGAGTGCGGATGACGCCATTCCATCGATTGTCGTTTTGTTTCGGGCTCAAAATGTTGCACCCAGGTTTCATCAGCTCTCACAATCCGGGACAATAAGGCTTCCCCCTCAGCTTCAAAACTTTGCAGCAACTCAGAAGAATGTTTTTTCTCAGAGCTTTGTGTTTCTCCGTAAGACAGCGCGGAACCCATCGTGAACACGTTTTTGTACGATCAAGAGCACGGATGATTTCACCCACACTTCCTTTGCTGATTGACAGCTTCAGTGCCAACTGCCGAGTCGTTCTGAGTCGGTCCTGACGAATGATCGCATTAGCACGCTGTGTCTTGTCAGGTGTGACAGCCGAGGCTGGCCGCCCCGATCGCGGCAAATCTTGGAGCTCCGCCGAAGTGCTTTCTGATGGTCTTACCCTCTACTCTGTGCCCAGCGACTAACCGTACTTCTGTCGACTGCTGATGCTCCATAAATTGCACATAAACGTTTGTGAATGTTTCCAACCGTTTCTTGTTTCGCAGTGAGAAATTCAATGACGACACGTTGCTTGTAATGTACATCACTTACAGATGCTATGTTGTTCCATTGCTGCACGTACGCTATCTGTCGGAAGAAACGGAAACTTTGCGCGCGCACTCCGAAAACTTCAAAGAATGCGTATCTCAAGTTACGCATTCGTACCATTGGTGGGGACAGAGAAAAAAATTGTGTTGCATTACTTTCTAGGCTACCCTCGTAATCTAAGACTTCTCGATACACGATGCTCACTTGAAACTCTTTAATCGTTGTGTCTTAGGAATAAAAAATTAAAATTCTCGAAATTCCAAAGAAAAAAAATTAAAAGGAAGAAGAAAACGATATTGATGACTGCTGGTGCTTCTTGTTGAGGCTTTTTTTAGGCTAAAACAATATGAATTGGTTTTCCGATGAACTTTCGTACTTTCTCAAGCAATTGCTGGTAACCTCCTTAACTCATGATCGCACAATTTTCCTTCTTTTTCTTGAAAGCAATCCATAACTTTTCAAGAAAACGAGCTTCCATTGTGTTAAAACGACAAGATTCCTTCGTAAGATAACAACGCATGTTCAGCCTACAAAGTTTTTTTTATTAGCAGAAATAGGGCATAATTCAAGTTAACATTTTTCTTTCTCAGAGCTAAGGGATGGTATCAGAAAATGTCATATGTCTCAAGGAAGCCAGATGACTGCCACATGGTGATGGTGTTTCCACAACACCAAATAGCGCTGTGATTTCCTGTTGTTGCATAGGGAACAATGTTAAAGCATTCCTTAGTCAACCGCAGTGCAGGATGAATATAATCCGAGTGGAACAACGCTTTTACATCAAAATAGCCGTTCTCCGTGGAAGAAATGCCAGAGAATGTCACGTAGAGTTGATAGAAGTTGTCGGGAATAATGCCTTTCCATATAGGACAGTTTAATAAAACATTAAAAAAAAAGAAATAATAATGATTTTGGAACATGAAACCTGTAATGTTACATCAACTACCTTAATAAACATGAGGTGAAAAATGTTGGAGTGTTGTTAAATATCCGTATATTCGTCCATTCCTTTTCCTTTCACTTGTATATTTCACATTTTGCACCAACGCTCGAATTAGCTGTCATGATATATGCCCCAACCCACGTATTTTTATTTTATTTTAATTACGTGAACGGACATAACTTTGAAAATCTTTTTGCAGAAATTATTTCCATTTAAAAAATTACTCGTCGCATATTTAAAAAATACGAGTAAAAAAGGTGTTCAATGCTATATCCAGTGTTCAAAGTTGAGTCCGTTCACGGTATGTTCTAATTAAGTAAATAATAATAATAATAATAATAATAATAATAATAATAATAATAAATGGCCAACGTAATAACACATGCATACAAACGGGACACTATCCATAATTTCCGTATAGCGCAAATCATTAGAGAATCAAAGTTGCGCCGCTAGGCGCTTCATGCTATCCCTTTAATCGTCAGACTACCAACTAGCATTATTATAATTTCACGTATTTCCGAATTTCAGCTGTTGTTCGAAATAGCGGATGTTAAGGAGCATAAAATACTCGTATCTGCAGCTAAATTTCAGGCTCAGCAAATTTGCAGCTAACACCCGTAAACAAAGAAAGAATTTTCGTGTTTCCTTTCCGCAACGAAAAAAAAGAGAACTCCAACGTCAAATAATTATTTTTTTTAACATTCGAGCAAGTCAAACTATGCAAGGTTTTGAGCCGACTGTGAAAAAATGTGAGGCGCGAAATATCTGAGATGTGAAAGAAAGGTAATTGATTGTTGCACCATGACAATCCGCCTGCACACATTTCGCTCGTAGTCGGGATATCCTAACAAAATTTAACATGGCCAGAGGTCTACTATTCATTGTTTCTAAAATGAAAGTCCCGTTAAAAAGGGTGGCGTTTAGACTCCGTTGAAGTAAACCAAACAGAATTGCAGCAGCTACCAAACACGCTATATTTCTTCAATGACTGCTTCCTGGAACTGGAACAATAGCAAAACCGCTGGAATCGTTTAGTATTCAGAGGCTTGTTGGGGATCTATGGTAATATTTAGCATATTTAAATGTGGCATGCGCGTTCATTTCAGGTGAGATATTACCTGAGGTATTGTTAAGGCACGTTTTAATACAGATAATAGTCGAACACCGAGCTAAATACATAGAGCCAGTAATATGCCTTCAAATGCTGCTGATGGAAAAAAAAAACAAGGAACATTCACTTAAAATAAAACCACGTGTATAGTGATTAGTCAACTCTGTTGAAGAAACAAACAAACAGAGCCAAATAAAGATGATCTAACAATAGAAAATGTCCAAGAAATACTAGTATCTGCAAGCAAAGTCATACATATGAATTATCTTATGGATAGCTCTTTATGAGACAGGTAATTATTGAGAATGAGGTTATGATAAAATTTTGAAAAAAAATTAGACAAACAAAAATATAAATTTTCTTCATTCTTTCTCGAAAGCATCATTTCTGATGAAAATTCACTTCTCTCTTACGCTGTGGTTGCAGAAATGGTTGAAGCTTTATCGTTCCGTTTCTTAATTAACTCTCTCTCTCTCTCTCTCTCTCTCTCTCTCTCTCTCTCTCTCTCTCACTTTGAATAACTCGATTGGTTTGCAATCTAGAAAAGCAGGGAAGGTGGTAAACAGTTGTTGTTTAAACTCAAGAGATTTTAATTCGAGTTCTCTTAATTATAGAAACTCTGCTTTCGTATAATTATAATACTTTGCATTGTAAACAGTAGCTAATTCTGCGATCTCTCGTTCGTTGCCAGCACTTACAATCTTAGATCGATTTGAAGAGAGAGAGAGCGCGAGAGGGAGAGACAGGGGTAGCAAGTAAATTGTGAGGCGACTGTGAACGTCATGTGCGGGTTCTAGCGCCATCTGTAGGTCTTCTAATTACGGATGTAAACACTTGTTCAAATGAAATTTCAAAGAATCTGTAATAAAAGGATAGCAGGTCCTGCTCCTTGTAAATTCGTATTTCAATAAATCCACTGCTGCGTTGCCCACTCGCTCTCTTGCTCGCTCTCGCTCTCGCTCTCTCTCTCTCGCTCTCTCTCTCTCGTCTTTTCAATTCACTCCACACATTTAGAGCTTCAAAATGAATCTATATATCAAGCATTTATTATTTACTAAAAAGACGTTTATTTTTTTACCCTTATTTCTCTTTTATAAGTTATTTTATCTGATTTCTACATATAATATATGACTCAAATGTAATCATATATATATATATATTTTAATTTTTACCAGATTCCAATGTTCCATTTAGAATGAGTATAATTTCATTGAGAACGAGGAATTTCATTGAGATTCGTTATTAAAATATCAAGTAATGCTTCCCCCTTCCCCTTCCCAACGGTGTGCTTCACTGCAATGCAAATGTGTTAAAAACCTCAGCCAACCTGCCCAGCTCAACCTGATATTGAGTGACTCTTTCTCGCCCATTTTCTCGAAATCTTTTAAGGGGAAGGGTGTGATTAAAAATTGATTTTAGACTAATGTGAGGTAGCTCTACAGGGTAGCAATTGGAAATTTTTCTCTATGTTTAATAGTTTTCGAGTTAGCAAATTGATGACCCAAGTTCCCCATCCCCCTATTACCTATAAACCACACTCATCAGATCTCGCCTATCTGCCAGTTTTGAGATATCTGCCATGTTACCAGGCTTTTTGGACACCCTGTATAACCCCGGCTATTTATAAATATAAGCATGGAAAAAGTCAATGGCAAAACAGACATGATGATTTTTATACTAATAAGTTTAACACTATGTTTTAGAAGTACAATCTTTGACAAAATCATAGACGTATCCCAATAAAATGAACAGATCCTAGCGAAACTGCACAATACCTTTCAACCAGACATGCAAATGGTCAAAATTTTGCAGATGTGTCTGGCCAGGGCCCGGGGCGCTCTTATTGGCAAATGCCACATAGCTCAACAACCTTGGTAATATCCCGTGTTATTAAACGTGACGACCTCTGCACTTTTGATTATCACATTTATACATGTAAATTCATAAGCACACGTCTAGATGACATAGTTATCAGCGTGTCCGCAATACTCGGTTGGTTAGAGTAAAACCAAATTAAATCGTGGCTCCTGGTTCGATTCCGGATCACGGAATATTCCCCTTTCATTTATTACTTCACTCCAACTCAATTATTGTAGAAATGTCTCGTTTATTTAATTTTTTAATTTCAGGCGTACGTTCAGCACATTCTACGACTCGTTGTGCTGGCTGCCGTTTCTTTGCCTCACATGGGGCTTACTGCGTTTTTCAACAACATAACGCCATGCTTGTAGACGATCTTTGGCCAACCAGATCGCTAGATGTTTTCTCGTATTGAGTCCATTTCGGATGTGATGGGGCATCCCCTGCGACCAAACCAGAATGTCGACGAATCAGCCGTTCAGTTGGAGAACACTGCCAAGATTTTCCGCATACAAAGAAATTTTTCTGTATATGGTGTCTGCCGCGTACATGCATACTTTCTTCTTCTGTTATAGTGTATATTCCCATAGGTTTGTCTGAATTAAATTCCGACAATGGCAGGCGAAATTATGATTAAAGAATTAAAATTTAATCTGCGCTAAACTAGTTCACCCTACACGACAGTTATCTACTACAAATAATTATTTGCAATAACTTTACTCTGAGTAAACCCTCTGTGCTTTAAACTTCAAAGAGTGCCCGAAACATAAAGAAAGGAGGCAAACGGACACACTAACATGGAAAAACCAACAAGCAATTTCATAATTCGGGTATTAATAATAAACTACCGGAAAATGAAAAAAGAACACCAAGAAGAAATTGCCGGAGGATTATGAAATTTATATATTTTAATGGGGTATAGTACAAGTAAATGTGAAGTTAGTAAGTTTCTTGCCGTGGGGAGCGATCAGCTATCATTTCTTTACACAACTAGTTTTTTACTGGATACCTTAACAGCATTGACTATATTAGCATCATCATTCAACCAGTTGCAATACCATTTGTAAACTCGGTCCTTAGTGGTGGTTTTCCAGCACAAATGCACGTGCACACAAAACACATTCAATGTAATACATACTTCAGGGCGTGAAACATCTTTCATGGCCTGTACGTTCACCATTGAGCACGTGTGGGATTTTATGGACAACGACTTATTTGGTCTCAGCGATCCAACTTGAGAATGCTTGGAATTCAATATCCCAAAGTTACAGAATTGTATAGTGTGTCGCACTTCATGGGAGTTGTACCTCGTACTATTCATATTATATGACAATGTTATTAGTTTATAAAAGTCGTTTTCCTATTGTATGAATTAAAAACCTAAGTTGTCTTTATGCTTCTGCTTGAATTTTTCCCTCATAAACAAATGGAAACGTTAGCTTTCAAAACTAAACCTCAATCTGCATGCAGAATTTTTCTAGATTTTTCTATTCTTTTTTTTCCACATTTTTTAGAATATTAAAAAAATTGGATTTTTTAGTCTAAACAATTAAAACCTCAGTCGTTTTGCTCCAGTGAGTATCAAAAAAAAGTGGATTGATGAAGAAGGTCTTTGAATTGAGTTAGCTTTTTTCCCCCTTAGAAAGAATTGCATTTTACGTCCCCGGCGGCTTCCACGGTGAACTTGAAAGGACAGGGAGCCCGGAGACTGTTTCGCCGTGGACGACGAATAAACTCGTGCATTTGACATGAGCTACATTCAAAAATATAATTTTTCATCACTAATTTTTTTTCTAGAATTTTTCTTTTAGAACATTCTTTTTTTCCCTTTTTTAAATTATTTTCCTTTCAATCTTTTCCGTATTTTTCCCTAGGCTGCTTATTTCTTCCTTGCTCATTTCACTGCCTTCCAAGAGTTGTCATGTTCGCTGACCCTTCCAGACCCAATTTGTCTTCTGTCTTGGAAAGGGAAAACAAATCGCACCACATACCCAACACGATTCTACTCTGTGTATGTGTGTATGTGTGTGCGTGTGTGAGTGCATGTTCCTGTTTGTTTGTGTGTGTGTGTGTGTGTGTCTTGAGAATAAGAAGGGGAGGGAAGGGAACCATTACAATGCAGCAATCCAAGTGTTATAATTATCTGATTCACGCGCTCTTCAAGGTCTACTAAACCTGGTTTCCGAAATGTTTGCCAACTCTTAAATACGACCTTGTTTGCCAGGAAGCATGATCTTTACTGCTATTTCACAAGAATTGCTCAGAGCTCATTTTTGAACACCTGCTTTTGATCTATAGAGAAGCCCAATTTAACAATTACTTCGCAGTTGAATACCAATGTGCTAGTTTCAAATTATTTCTTGAAGTGGGCAATTTCATAACATCATGTAATATGTGTGAGGTATCATTGTAGTTTTTTTTCATTTTTCTTACGGGCAAATAAGAACGAAAAATTGTTAAAATTAATTTAGTTCATTTCAGTAGAAATTTAAAATATAGGATGGTGATAATTAAACTCAATTTAACCATCTCAACGTGGAAAACGAGTTATTGCATATAATAAACCTGTAGATGCATAATATTTCAGCATAAGTTTAGCCTGTAATGAACATACATGTATATGCTTATTAATAGAAGTGAAAAGTTTACTAAAGTTTTTATCGTTAAAGTTTGCGATATTTTTAGGGTTCCGTACGTCCGAATGAAAAACGGAACCCTTATTGGATCACTCCTGTGTCTGTCTGTCCCGGTATCACAGCCAATTTACTCCGAATCTACTATACCGAATAAGTTGAAATTTGGTACACATATGTATTTCTGGAACCCAAACACGGAAGTGTAACCTAAATAAATGAATTTTGAATATGAAGGTCACTTTTGGGGGGCAAATTAGAAAATTAAAAAAAAAACTTTTGCAAACTGTATCGTGTGATATATCAAATGAAAGGGCTTAATGTGAGGGTCTCAAATATATTTCTTTTATAATTTTTAAATAAATAGTTTTAAAATTATTTAAGAAACAAAATGAAAATTGACCTTCCCCCCCCATTCCCGAATCTACTGGGCCGATTAAGTTGAAATTTGGTATACATGTGTATTTCTGTGACCCAAACACGGACGTGTAACGTAAATAAATGAATTTTGAATATGAAGGTCACTTTTGGGGGGCAAGTTAGAAAATTAAAAAAAAAAGTTTTGCAAACTGTATCGTGTGATATATCAAATGAAAGGGCTTGTTGTGGGGGTCTCAAATATATTTTTTTATAATTTTAAAATAAATAGTTTTAAAGTTATTTAAGAAAAAAAAATGGAAATTGACCATTCCCCCCACCTTATCTTCGAAACTACTGAGCCTAAAATTTCGAAAAAAATACAGAAAATAGTTCTTTGCTTATAGATTACTGGAAAACCTATAAGAAGTCTATGGTCTTAAAATAACATGGTAAATCTCTCAATATTGTGCTATCATTCAGTATCTGCAGCTATAACTGAAACTGAAACCGTTTTGTTCAAAATAAAAATTAGAAATTAAAAAATATATATATAATGAACGTAAATACATTAGGAATACAGGACAAATGTAAAATAAATGAGTTGTTTTTCAATAATCATCCTGAATGTAAAATGCTAACTTCTCCTGCTCCTTGTCCGTGTCCATAATTGCCATACTCTTTTAATCACCTGGTCTGTGCATAGATATTCATGGTCATCGAGCTCCATTGTTAAAATGAAGCTAAAGCTTCTAGCTCCCGGTAGGGCAGGAACTCTATTGAAAACTGGCGCTGCATGTATAATCTGCCCAACTGCGCCTGCAGCGCTACCCTGTCGGCAGAGAGAAACTTTACTTTCGTATTCAGTTTCAATGAAAATCTCTATCGCAGGTTGCGGTCGAAAATAGTGCGATCTATGCGGCACCTGGCGCGATCTGTTTTCCTTAGCTTCTCGAAACAATGGAAAATGGCCGAAGCTCGATGACAATGAATATCTATAGACCGTGGTACCACGGCCTCCTAGATACTACTAGGCCTGAACATGACGTCAATAATGTATTGTTAAAGCACTAAGATTGTGACGTTGAACTAACTTCTGTAATAGCACCACCAGTTTGACATAACAATGTTTTATCTTTTCCATGTTCAGGCCTGGTAGTTTCTAGAAGGCCATGGTGGTGCACAGGCATTGAATTCCATTGTTTTAGTCCAACAATTGGATTGCTGTTTTTACTGAAGAGTTGTTTTTTGCCCCCTCTCTTGAATGAATTTGGCTACAGCTCAAACTTAACAATGCATTCTAACGATCGCACAACGTAACAAAACTATCAGGTAATGTTACATATTTGTTGCTGAACACGTAATAGTAGCTGACAGTTTTGTTCTATACAAAAGCCTTGCTCCGAATTCTATTGTTGTAACTTGAAGCAAATTGGGAAGCTCCATGCCCAGAACTATCATGGCCGAAAGTGAGTGAAGTTGATGCAAAACACATGGCTAAACACGAGAGTAGCTGATTAATAATTCTTTCACACGCTTTTCACGGAGTGATAAGTTTATCTTTTCGTTTACTTTGTATTTGAAGTATTTTATTATATTTTATAAACAATTTTTCGATCATGGTTTCAATTTCGTTTCGATTGTCTTTCAGTTACGTATTTTCATTTTAGTTACGTATTTTTGATTTATTTTTGTGGAAAATGATTCCTGAACCTTTTTCTTGTCTATTTGTACAGTTGTACGCAGTTTAACTTTGAGGAATTCCTCAGGCCCAAAATCTTCAAAAACAAAGCAGCCAGACAGCTAATTACTCCACGGCCACTCTTGCCCAGAACTGTCATGGCTCAATTTGCTTCACTTTTTGCCGCTGTTAACAATAGGATTCGGAGTCTATCTTTGGCTAAGGTCAAAAACTCTCACCGGTGAGAAGAGTTAGCATTTGGTCGGTCAGAAATCCCAGTGAGAAAACTTTGACTTCATTTTAACGCGGTCAGAAACGCCTGTTAGTACTGCCATAATAGTAAAAAATCTCTTTTACTATTATGGTGCTGCTATGCCTAACCGGTTAGTCTAATTGTCCTCGTCGAGAAAAAAGTCGGTTAGCCCAGTGAGAAATTACGTCATCATTCTCTTACCGGTGAGGATTTTTGACCACAGTCTTTAATATACGTCATTGGTCTTTAGATATTCATGGTCATCGAGCTTCATTGTTAAAATGAAGCTAAAGTTTCTAACTCCCGGTAGGGTGGGAACTCTATTGAAAAGTGGCACTGCATGTACAATCGGCCCAAAGACGCCTGCAGCGCCGCCCTATCGACAGACAGAAACTTTACTTTCATTTTCAGTTTCAATGAAAAACCTCTATCTCAGGTCACGGTCGGCCCTGGTGACCTATGCGGCACCAGGCGCGATCTGTTTTCCTTAGCTTCTCGAAACAATGAAAAATAGCCGAAGCTCGTTGACCATGAATATCTATAGACCGTGCTTTTCAGTAAATACAGCAATCCAATTGTTGGACTAAAACAATGGAAATCGGTGCCAGTGCACAGACAACACCACCTAGACAGAAGGCCTGCGCACAGAAACGTCATAAATTGTTACATCACAAGAAAGTGGCTATTGTTAATCGTATTTCTACCAATAATAAGCCCTAAATTTGGCCATTTGATGATGACGTAACAATGTGTACAGTTTCTGTGCGCAGGCCTTCTGTCTAGGTGGTGTTGGTACAGACCAGGGAATTATAAGACTATGATAGTGCCGAGCAATCCAACCTTTATTGTTTCCAACAAATGAAAAAACATTGTTAAATTTCGAGAAAATACTGATGTCATAGTTTTTTTACCGTAGCCAACGAGAAAGACAGGCCTGGGCCAACTCCTTCTAGACACAAGGCTTCGGCACGGAAGACTCTAACGTCAAACAGTAGGCAGCAAGGCCAGCTTTAAATACAGGCCAGGGCAGTCGAAAACAATGTAAAAGGTGATTTTCAACTGCCCCGGCCTGTATTTATTGTTGGCCGTGCTGCCTACTGTATGACATCAGAGTCATCCGTGTCGAGGCCTTGTGTCTAGAAGGTGTTGTCTGGGCACTCAAAAGTCACCTGACTATAGTAGTCTGAGCAACAATCCAACTTTTATTGTCTCCATCTCGGATTTTAACAATCGGTGTTTTTTTCGTTTGTTGGAAACAATGAAGTTTGGATTGTTGCTCAGACTACTGTGGTCAGGTGACTTTTGAGTGCCCAGGCCTGTCTTTCTCGTGGGCTACGTTTTTTACTCGCAGCCAATGTTAGCTACGTTTTTTAATATATCTATTATCATTAAAAAGAATTCGCGCTAGATTAAACACAGTAGGAAAATCAAATTAAAATCCTAAATAAGTAATTTTACCTATTTTAAATTATTAAATAAAATTTAATTTTTATTTAAATTTTAATAAAAATCAGTTGCGAATGTGTGGTACTGCATTGCCAGAACGATGTTAATTAAAAATCGTTACTGTATTCGCAAAGTCGAACGGTTGGTCAATTCTTCAGGTTTTATTTATAGATAGTCTAAGGGGTGGGCATTGTGAATGCCTCCAATTCAAAGCACCGAAAAGATTATTATAGCAGGAGGCTTCACTATTAATTTTAAGGACAAATCAAAAAATGAAATATCAGAATACCTTCTATCACTCGGTCTTACTCCACGTATTCAAGAATATACAACAAGACAGAATTCAGCAATAGACAATATATTCAGAAATTTCCCTCTACATTCCTGTACCATACATGCTTTCTTTTACAAATTTGGGTCAGATTAAAAATAAAAACATGGTAGATAACATATTCATCGTACGGAACCCTCTCCACGCGAGTTCGACTCGCACTTGTCCATTTATTTTTTATTTCTCTCTAATCTATTATTTATACATTACTCCACAGAGAAAATGCAACATCATGAAAATTTTGTCAGATAACCATTAAAATTTTAGGGATTGTTTAGAGAAACGGTTAGGGAAATGAGGTCAATGGAAAGTGCGATAAGGCGGATAGGTAGTCTGTTAAACTAACTTTTGAGAGTTTCTCAAGGCTTGTTATTCCTTAAGGAGTGAAAATTCCTGAAGATCAATTCGACAACCGCTTCGTCAAACAAATTGCTTTACCCGAGATTTTATTCAATAGCTAATTGGTCTTTCCATCGTATTGCGGCAGAAGCTAGGCAAGATGCAACAACCGTTATTTGAATTTGGATACGGCAGTCTTAAGAACGAAACCTGAATTATCATGGGGAACTGGAGATGATGGTCACAGCGTTCAGATCGATGATTCTACGTAAAGCTAAGGTCACAGATAAAAATTTTTTGCAGAATGTTGACGGAGTATTTTGTATTGAAGACACTTTGTCGTAAGTTGCCTAAGGCAGACTTGTTGGCAAGGCGACCTTAGAGAACGCTGCCCCTAAAACTGATCTATTCTCGTTCAACGCCAAACAAGAGTTAACTGGCCATCGATATAACCTCAACACAATACTTATGGGATGAATTAAAATGACAAGTTCATGCCTGTCTTCTTCACCCAACAATGTCTGAGTTGGCAGCTGCTCTAAAGTAATAGTGTAAACGTTCCCAGATATAACCTTTCAGGATTTTCATATAACCTTCCTTTTTCCCTAACTTCTTGTCTTACTAGAGAACTGCAAAAGGTAGCCTGACGACCTATTAGACCTATATAATTTCGTTTCGACGTATTATTGTTCAGTTTGTCAAGGGTCCCCTTATATTTTTGAAATAAAAACCGACTATTAGATATGGGTTGTTTCTATTAAATAATAAATCAGTCTGTTAATACTCTAACATTAAGTTCTTCTTAAAAAAAGAAAAGAAATCTTAAATATGCTTATTGTGTCATTTTAAACCATTTATTCTGTCAGATAGACCTACCAGAAACATTTAACCACGCATGCTTTTAAGAAATGAAAAGAAATCCAAAGAATATGAGCAAATAAATCAAATGAAGCAATTGGCATAAAGAGGCTCAGGAACTCTATAAAAGTGTGGTTACACTGACTATGACCTAGAAAACGAAGCGCGCATGCTCAAACTTTTATCAATTCGGTTTGCAATGAAAACTGAAAGTTGTCTAAGGCATCTGCTTGATCGCCTATATTTAAAACTTCCCACTAATAAAAAAGTATAAAAACAAATTTTAGTAAGGAAATCACGCACACACACACACACACACACACAAGCACGCACACCACACACACATACACAATGAATTTTTAAATTTTATTATGTATATAATACATTGTTTCTCATTGAATTTAAACTTAATTATAATAAACTAGCTGTCATTACAGGGTGATTACAAAAGAGCTTCACACTTTTAAAAATTTATCACATCAAAGCTATTCAGATTATAGCCACACCACATACGGATTCTTAAAGAAAAACTCTTGACTTTTGTGCTAAGATCCAGGAGTTGTGTGATGCGGAGGATAATTTCAAGGACCTCCTCATTTTTAGTGAAGAGGCCACCTTCCATGTGAGTGGTAAGGTGAACAAACAGAAATATGGGGGACTGAAAACCCAAGAGAATTTGTGGCACACGTGCGTGATTCCCCAAAGGTTATTGTCTTCTGTGCAGTGTCCAAAACGAAAATCTACGGACCCTTTTTTATGGGGTAAGGTGAACAAACAAAATACTTTGTGATTTCTTTTTATGGGAGTGTGTAAAGGACAAGGTCTTCACCCTACCCCTTCCCCGTGACCTAGACGAGCTGAAAGAACGCATTACGGTAGCGATACGTGGGATTGATGGAGACATGTTAATGCGGGTTTGGGACGAATTCGACTACCGCATTGATGTATGCCGTGTCACGACAGGGGGACATATTGAACATCTTTAACTGTGTCACAATAAACTTCAAGAGTTTTTCTTTAAGAATCAGTATGTGGTGTGTCTATATTCTGAATAGCTTTGATGTAATAAATTTTTAAAAGTGTGAAATTCTTTTGTAATCACCCTGTATTATGAATTTGTTTTGATTATTTATCTTGTTGACGTGTTAAATCTCACGAACTTAATAATACAGGATGTATCTAAACCCTTGTCACAAACCTCTGGTGGTGATTCCTCACAGCGAGATGAAAACAAAAGTTCTTATAAACATGGTTCGGATATTGAACTGTTTATGAGATTTCCCCAGTTAAAAGTGAAGTTTTGCACATACTCTCTGGATGGTAGGTGGCTTGCGGAGAAGCTACCACAACCGTTCAGAGAGGAGAGGTCGGATATCAAACCGTTTACTACCGTACCCGTTTCACCCCCCTGAGTGGTTGTTTATGTACACCTGAAGTTATTAGCAGGCGCACCTGTTAATAAACAATAAATGGTACGTTATTTCAAAAATTTGTTGTATCTTCCACAGAATAGAAAAACTAGCTGCTGAAACTTCAATTTTAACTGTGGAAATCTCATAAACGGTTCGTTATCCGAACCCATTTTTATATGAACTTTTGTTTTCATCTCGCTGTGGGGAATCACTACCAGACCAGAAATTTGTGACGGGGGTTTAGCTACACCCTGTATATTGATGAATTTTTAATGAAAAATAGCTGAAGGTTCCTGGTTCGAACCCAGGCCTTGGAATTTTCTTTCCTATTTTTCATCAAAAATTTAACATCTGATGTATGGCGTATGATAAAACCCCTCATTGACCCATCTTGAGTTATTCTTTGATAATATATTTTGTATATCTCCTCAAGAGATGGCAAGGCTGTTATCAAAGATATCTATAAAAATGATCGAAATATCACTATCCGCGAATTATTTTTTCAAAATTAACCAGATCATGTTACAAATATAACAAGTTACTCTTGAGTAGTATTTTGTTTAAACTGCGCTATTTAAATAAACAAGCTTTTTGGGAAGTGTGTCTATACTTTCTTTACGCATCTTACATTTCAGGCCCAAATTTTCATTGGCTATGCGTCTGACTGTTTTGATACCCCGACAGCTTCTGCGATCCTTCTTAGGGATTATGGACTTTCGGTTTGAGTTCTGGCCTTGACTTCACGCATCACGTCAGCTATGCACTTAAGAGTAGGATTTTTCCTTTGGGAGTCTGCAGCTGACATGCCGTATTTCTGTTGCGAATTCGAATCATGTTTTATTATTGTATGGCTTTAGAAATTACAGACTTTCGTGATTTGCCCTTGCTCATTTATTCGCGAATAGGAATAATTTGCATGGGAACGATCACATATGTATCCCTCCCAAATAATCCACACTTAGCAACATCTTGCAAGAATATGCAAGTTTAAACAAGAGAATACAAATCACTAGCAACGGACCACACATGACAGGGAGAACGAAGATTGAATTCTTCACAAGATACGTATGATGCTTCGAAAAAGTGATTTTCATAGAGATGATTTCTACAACAAACATTATATGGAAATCCACTTTAATATGCGCTCGTGTCAGCTTAGGTATGCTCTTCAAGTAGCACATTAGTTAGCTTTTTATGATGATAATAAAACCAATAAAAACATGAAATGCAAACGAAAAATAGTAAAAAAGGGAATATATATTTTAATAAAAAGAGATATGAAACGAAACATAGGAAAGCTAGAGTACATAGGGAATTTCAAGAGTGGAACCCTAAATTCCAAACACGCCCGCCTCATTTCCACCTCGCCCATTATATGATGAAAATTGTCTACGGAATAGCGTTATAATTAGCACGAATAATCTTGACAGTAGCAATCTTTTCCACAAGTGGAATTAACTTGCTTAGGCCAGGGCCATAATGGCGGTTGTGTTGTCATTACCGTAATAGTTCGTAGTTAGAATACCAAGAATTCCGATTTAATGGGAAAGTCAATAGAGGCGGTTTTTTTTGTTGGCTGGTTGTTTGTTTTCGTACGTGACGAAAAAAATGGGCTCCCCTCACCTCGTTTATTAATTACAGCCGCTGACTCTTCTCGTGGTGGATAATTTTTGTTGATATTAAAGGCGTGGTTCCGTTAAATGATGTTTTCTCATTACAGAATGTTTTTATATTTAATGTCTTTTTTCTGGCCTTCTGAAAAATGTTGTTATAATGATGTGCAAAGATAGTCTATCTTGTGTAATCCTTTTAAATTGTTTGTTTAACTGGTGAATTAACAACGTTCGGGAGTGAGGCAACGTTTTTCGAAGTGATTTTCAGGGGGGAATAAATTCGTTGCAAAAATTAAAGGATTTTTTCGGGGAGGAGGATCTTTATAAAAACGATTAATTTTCAACCGGATTGCGTTTTAAATAAGAATATTCGATAAATGTGAAGGCATTTTAAAATTGATGGCCTGAGTAATAATGACGGCAGTGTCATTTAGGTTCATTAATCACAACGAAGTAAATGCTCAATTGAAAAGAAAGCCTAAATTCACTTACCCTTAAAATAATTAATAAAAGCCTGTAATTTCCAAACTTTGATGTCATGTTCAACTTTTAAAAGTTTTATAGAATTTTTTTTAACATTTTGAGATATTTATATAATTAGTTAATTAGTTATAAATTTTATACTAACTAGGAGACAGATGAACATATAAAAAATTTAAATCTCAAAATTTTAAAAATGCTACATTTTAAAAATTACCTTTACTCAAGTCCAATATAAAAATTTTATTCGTGATATTGATAAAGTATTATTTGGATTAGCATGCGCATTTTTATTGTTTATCTATAAATAATCATTAATCTATCTCTGGAAACATAAAAACTTTATTTGAGCTAATAGAAGGGAGAATCTTAATGGCCATTTTAAGACAACCTTTTGAATATATCTCGTACTTTAAACTTTAACCCTGTTTCCCATGCAAGGTGTCCATTTTCAAGATATTAGTTAGCTTCACAATTTTTGTTCCGGTTTGCTTCAATCAAGCCTTCAAGTACCCACCAGAGTACTTTGCGGCCATTTTTGCATATACCATTCGCAATGGGAAGAGTTGAAAAAAATTTTAATTTTAAAACTTTTATAAAACACCATCCTCAAAATACAAAATCTGTATTTCAGATGCTGTTTGTCCAAGAACCTTATTGGATCATCGAAAAGGTCCGCTATGTTAAGGGAATAGGGTCTTATGCCTCCTTGCATGTTTTCCAAAGTTTCTGCAATACGGAGGTTCGTTTAAATAACCGCAAGGCGCAGTAACCCATCAGTAACGCATTCGCGGCTTCACTGGATTTTTAGTTACTCGAATACTCGTTTCTTCTGCCATATAAGCTTTTGCTATCGACTTGTCAAGTCCTGACCTTAGTATGTAGCGTGGAAGCAACCTGTGAACATTAGACTATTATTATGTCTAAATTCCAGTCCCGATTTTTCATTGATGATGTGACACCATTGGCTGCGTTGCCCCATAGGTTTTGGGTTTTCGATTTCAATGCTGGACTTGATATTATGAGCCATGTAGGGTGTCTCCTTAGAGAAGTTGCATTGATATGCTTTCTTTCTCTCGCAGGTTCGAATCATGTTTAAATATGTTAATGAAAAGCTGCTTTAGAAATAACAATATTTTTTGATTTGCATTGATCTATTATTAGCGAATAGACATAATTTGCGTCGAAAAGAGCACATTCTTACTCTCCCAAGAAAGACCATACGTGTCCAACCTTATGCAAATTGGAACAATCGGATACAAACTCTTAGCAAAGCACTACACGTGACACGAAGGTTAGGTTAGGTTAGGGTGTTCGATTGGTAACAAGGAAATAGTTACTGTAAGAAGTGTTGTCGTTTTCTCTGATTTGTCGTTCTGACAGCCTGTTGTTATTTGATTTGACCTTTCCAGAGTGTGGTTGTTTCTTCTGATTGGTCTATGTGCCCGTGAATTTTGTAAAAATTCCAGAGACAGGAAGTTTTATTTATTTCATTTATTTATTTATTAATATTTGTTAATATACAAAGGCACCTAGCTAGGGCCTGTAAGGTCATAGACCGACGAATTTGGGCCTAGTGGGCGCAAAAAAACAAAGCAGTTTGACAAGCCACAAATAGGTTAGCATATAATTTAGTTACAAACAATGGTCATGACCTAGGTCCAAATATTATTGGTTATGTGTATAAACAATCGCGTATGTAATTATTATCGTAACACATTAATGAGTAATAATACATAATCGCATAATAGTAAATATCCTTATATACAACTCAAAAATAAAATAGATAATAGTTAATAAATAAAAATGAAAAATAAAATAATAATTAACAAATAAAAAAATAATAATAAAAAAAATAATAATAAAAATAAGTAAAATCAAAATAAGACTATAAAATCAAATAAAAAGCTGACGTTTCGGAGAGAGCCTATCCTTTATCAAAGCAAAAAAATGATAATTCTCTAAAAGCAAATAGAATATTAGAGAATTATCCTGAAGTTATGGGTTTTTGTATCTCGTCCTTTCTTCTTATAAATATCCGTTCAAAAATAAAATGAAATAAAATCAAAAAAATGAAATAAATTAAGTAAATGCGGAGAGGGAAGTTAGTATAACGAAACCAGGCCACGGATAATTATATCGTAACCATATGTAAATGCAATGAAAGGTGAAAAAGGTTATTTACGATTCAGGACCATTCTAGATAAAATTTTTCTTTAGTCCAAGCAGCAATGGTTCAATGTCGCAGTTTGTATGTTAACCAGCTTCTGCTTCTCGATGGTTTTGGCTAACTGTAGTATTTCCAGGTTTTCCATTATTTCTATTTTTTTGGTTCCCTATTTTTATGTACAATTTCCATTATCTCCTCTATCTTTTCACACTGGTGTTTGTTATTCGCCTTGTATTCCGCGTAATTGGATTTCTTCGTGTTTGTATTTAACGGCCGCTAGGTGCTCTTTGTATCTTTGTTTGAATAATCTTTTTGTTAGTCCCAAATAGTACTTGTCACAGTTCCTTCCAAGACTGACTGGAAAGTGAAAAGTACCTATATGGGCACAATTAGCATCTTCACCGTGGAAGTGACGCGGACCAAAGCCTACTCTTCATATATCAATTGCTCACATTTGAAAATTAACTTAACTGAAAATGGTTTGAAAGCGAAACTCGTATTAAGAATAAAAATTAAAATTGTTGCAAATTTGATCTCGAATATCACTATTCCAAATGTTTTCAGCTTTTCGCTTTTGTGTTATTCTATTCTTGTATTTAGCTATTTTACGCAGTCTGAGTAAAAATGACGTATAATGAACATAAAAGTGATTTGTGAAGTTTACATGTATCGATTAACTGCGTGTACAATTATTTGCTAGAACTTTTTTGCTAATAGAAACATGTTTTACTTCTATTTTGCACCTTCTAATACGTAATAACATACGAGAAGTACGTAAAATACAAGGT
This sequence comes from Rhysida immarginata, assembly GCA_023313115.1. Taxonomy (NCBI): domain Eukaryota; kingdom Metazoa; phylum Arthropoda; class Chilopoda; order Scolopendromorpha; family Scolopendridae; genus Rhysida; species Rhysida immarginata. The sequence goes on from JAHWFO010081923.1 coordinate 1,380,016, forward strand.
TACTCATAAGACAATGGTGTTAGATAGTAGACTCTACATCAAGACGATAGGAGATAGGATATTAACTTTACAAGAGAAACTCACATCCTATCCAATATCGGGACAAATTTTCATTAAACTACTACCATTTAATTTTAGTAGAATGCTTATTAAGACTTGGAGAGATTGTCGTGCTATCGGCGTAAGAAATAACACAATCAGTCCCGTAGTTTTTATTTGGTGAATTTCGAAAATGTCTCACGGTCTTACGAATTACCCTATTGCTTACGAGTCAGTTTTTCCTGCATTGACGTTCAGACATATGAGAAGTTCGATAGTTTGTATGAGAGGTGTCAATAATCATAATAATCATAATAATAATAATCTATATTATTCAAGCCATTGCTTGGGTCTTTTCACATACATCAATACAACCGGGGCTACAGATTTACTATTATTTTAGTTTATCTCTAACTTTGAAATCCATTTTGAACACACTTTCAACAAAGATATTTTCTACTATCCGAGCTTTTTTCCGAAGAACTCTTTTCCAAGGCTTTATTTTCTATTATATAGAGAAAAGTAGCCAAAAGCGGGCCCCATTTTGATTTTGACATGTATAGGCAAAACTACGAGGTAAAAAAACATTAAAAAATTGTGGAAGACATATCTAGTTAAGTTACTTTATAGATCACATTATTAAAAACACTAAAAAATAAGTCATTTTTTAGTAATGGATCTTGTTCGGATCTTTGTGGAGAAATTAGAAATGTAAATAATTTTCATTACTTAGGTGTCATTATTGATTCAAATTTAATTTGGGACTTACAATGTCAAACACTTTTAAGTAAATTAAAACGTATTGGTTGGACCTTGATTCAATCAAATATATTCTACCTCACTCCTTAATAAAAATAGCATATTATGCATTTTTTTACTCACACTTACAATACGGCATTGTAAGTTGGGGTGGGACATATAAGTCTCATATTTTAAAATTACAGAATTATCATAAAATGATACTTAAGATTTTATTTGGTCATAATTATTCAGTTGATTTTATGAATCTTCAACAAATTTATGTATTGAAAGTAATGATAAAGGTAATTATGGAGAAAAATATTCCTTTAAGCTTAACTAGTCATTATAAAACTAGATATGTTGCGACTAATGCGATTTCGATTTCAGCTGTTGTACATACAAATTCTCTTCATCAATATTATTTATATTTCTAGAAGAATTTATAATTCTGCTCCTATATATATTAAAAATATTTCCCTTAAAGGAAATTGGCGGAGAGTTATAAAAAAAATGGGTTTTTTCAAATAATGATTTTGATTCTTTTTTTCCTTTTCCATCATAATTTTATATTATTATTTTAAATCCTCCTTTTAGATTTAGTTTTTAGTTTTAATTTTAGTGTAATCCCTACGAGCTTAGGCTCAGTGGTTTCATTTTATTGTATTAACTGAGTATTGTATAACTGATTATTGATTACTAATCTAGTCATTACGTATTTATTAATTCCGTTTTTTGTATTTTGATACATTACGTGCTACCGGGATCCTAACTCGTCAGTCTAAGATCAAACCGGGTCCGGATAAGCACTGTTTGTTAATTTTTACTAAGAAAATAAATACGAAATAAATATTATAGAAATATTATATAAATTATTATAAAATTATTTTTTAAAAAATTTCCCCCAAAACATTGCTCTTATATCATTTCAAAGAAGTGCTCCAAAATGGGCCCCCTAAACTGGGCCCATTTCATTTCATGAAATTAGGTATTGAAAAGAGAATATAAGAATTTAATGAAAAACAACCATTTATTTCCTATAAAAACAAGCATAAATAACTAATTCATAATTTTTAATGAACTATCAAGGGTTTAATTACTTCAAAGGTATCTTTGGTAAAAAATAAATAAAGAGTTATTTTTCCTTAGAAACGTTTTATAGTGTAAACCTTGGATCCTACAATAGAATTTCAAGAAGTTGAGAATAAGTAATCGTAAAAATATGGGGGCTCGCTTTAAGAATAGCGTAGGGGCCCGGGTTAGAACCACCTCATGTATTGTTTTTGAATTCATAATTTTCGAAAACTATGCATGTTAAACACTTCAAACTTATGCTAATACGTAGCTATTTTAATAAGGAATAAGTATCTATAAAAATTATCACTTATCTACAAAATCCCTGCACAAAGCATGTGAAGCTGAGGAGCATCAAAAGTTCCGATAAACAAAAACCTATGTCGCCATTGGAAAAGAGTAAACAGCTAGGGTGCTGGTCCTCCATTCATAAACTACTACTTCAAACTTTCACTGCTATGCTGCAGCATCGTACAGAGCAGAAAATGAGGGGGCCACTTTTTGTTACTTTCCTCTAGTAATAAAACTATACAGGGTGTCCGAAAAGTTACTGTGCAGTTGAAATGGTGGAGCGAAACTGCAATGTCACAGATAACTCCAGAAAATCTGCATCAGGTGTTTAAAAATATACAGCGTAGTATGCAGATATGTCTTCAAGTCGGAAGATGACATTTCCAGCATCTCTTATAGATAAAAATGCACTGTCATAAGTATAACTTCAAATTTCACTCCACCGTTTTCACTGCACAGTAACTTTTCGAGCACCTTGTATAAACACTGATGTAAATATTATATGAGGCTAGCTAGCTTTTCAGGAATTTGCAATTTAATATCATTTAAAACTATATTTCAAAGTTAACTTTACTTAGATAAATAAAATTAATACATAAATATCATAGTAATAATAACATGAAATGTAAAGTAATATTATTACTACTATGATATTTATGGTATTATTCGTGTAAGTAAAGTTAACTTTGAAACATTCAGTTTTAAATGGTATTAAACCACGAATTCCTGAAAAAGTAGCTGGTCTCATATGCTATTTACATCAGTGCTTGTATAGTTTTATTTATGACTGCGCAATTTAAAAAGACTTAGGAATTACTCATTTGCAATTCTCATTTACATGTAGAAACAGGTCTAACTTTACTCTTATTTACATTTTCGTCTCACTTGTCTTGCAATTATATCCTACTAACAAGCCCCCCTTTCTCTTCTCAGACACTATAAACGTCCAGAAGAGTTTTTAAATATAATCAAGCGACACTAAACGCTTAAGAGCAGTTAAAGCAAAGGTTGTTTTTTGCCGACTAAGAAAAAAGAAATTTTAATATTTTTTAATTTTTTTATTTATTTTTTTCTTCTTCCTTTTTTAACTTCTTCCCATCTCTTCGACTAGGTAATGCAGCTTGTAATAGGAACAAGAGCAATTCTTAACACCAGATGGAACGAATGTCGTAACATTCCCAACATTGTTTGGATCTAATTCAAGTCGTGGGCACTTGTAATGAAGAAAAAACATAGTCGACACACAGGGCTTTTTAAATTTTTAACGAAAAATAACACGATTCGTCTTCAGGTTTTTTTCCCTACACTTCTCCCTCGTTTCTCTTTCGTCCTCATTTTCTTTCTTGCCGCTTTTTTCTGTGTCTTCCACTTGCACTCCTCCTTGCCGCAAATTAATTATCTGCAAAAACGAGGGTTGGGATTTTTATAAGCATAGAAGAGACGATGTCTGAGTAAATACTGCAAGGCCTTTTTCGACGTGCAATGATTAATTCCCAGAGATTTTTGCTTCATCTTTATTTTTTTCCCTGTGCGATAAAAAGCGAAAAAGAAGAGTAAAATTACAATTGCTCTTAATGGGCACGATCTAATAAAAGCAATTAATGCTTAATTTGATGATTTCCAACCTCGGAGAATAGAAAAGAAAAAAATATTTAAGTTTTCCTTCCCCTTTAAGAATAAAGAGAAAAAAATGTTTTATTTTTCGTTGGTGCTATTTAAAGAAGATACTGCGACTATGGTGTTAATTAATGTCTCTTAACTAAGTTCTTCAAACCTGGGAGTAATTATCATCTAGGTAGAAACGCCTGACTAATGCTTTTAAAGGAAGAGAGCGTTTCGTTAAGTTTGTTTCTGTGAGCGCAATAACTTGTGGGAGCCCTCGTTCGAAAGTTTTATTCTCAAATTCAATTAAGTTTGATGGTTAGAATTGTAGCTTTACACAGGAGTATGAAATATAAGAAATGTAAGTAAAGTTTGAGAAAAGCTGCTCAACTTTTATTACACTGGATATACAGGAGACCGTAAACGGCAAAAGTTATCTGTTTTCCCTTCTCACCCCCCCCCCCCACTCTATTCTCTTATTTATTCTATCATTATTAGATGGAACCCAGAAACTACTAGTATAATCCTTCCATTCAAATATCAGACATAGGCTTTATTTCTCATCTGTTTTACGCTTATTAAAATAATTTTGTTTGTATTTATCAGATTCGTGGTCAACATATTGATTTTATTAAGATAAAGTACTTTTCCTTTTATGTGTTTCTTTGCACCAAAAGAGTGTCCATTGTGAGTATGAATGTTTTTCGTCCCGATAATAAATTAAATATATATAGGACATACTTTATGTTTATGTAATTGAATCTTTACGCCCCCTCGATAAAATTATAAATTCACTTAGCATTTGCCCAAAACTATAATGAAAAGGAAAAAACTTTACAAACTTAATTGACAAATGTATTCAACTCCCAAATGACCACTAAAATTTGTGTCATGTATTTGCATTCATAAAATTTTAAAATATTGGAGAAAAACAAAAGAGATGTACGTACATTCAGCTTGGCCAAAATTGGAAAATCGCTCTACAAAATAAATTGTTTCCACACATTTAGTACTTCGTGTGACCTTCATTATTTCTCATAACTTCAAGCATGCTCTTTGGCATTGAATCAAGAAAAATATAAAGGTATTCGCCTGAAATACTTTCTCATCCATCCATAATTGCATTTTTTGGTTCTTGAATACTTTGTATCTATCTACGATCTTTGTAACTCTGGCGTGCTGGCCTAGCTAAACCGTTAATACAAATTTCATGAAACTATATTTTCATCATGTTTGAGATGTGCCAGGGGGCATTAACTTGTTGGAAAGTCCAATTTTTTCCCTCTAAGATTCTCCGCATAGGCTCCAATTTGTTGCTATAGAACCTCTTTATATCCCAAAGGATTCATCCAACCATCTACCATTAATAGGCAACTTTTACACACAGACGAAAGCGAGCCCCTGACCATAACTGAAACACCGTTCATTTGACGATTCATTTGAACCTTCTTTTCTTTTCGTAGATCATGCCAGTAGGCATCCCATCCATCAGGGCCGTCCTAGCTACATCTGTGAGCCCAAGACATTTTTCTTCAAATTTACTATTTTATGAACTTGTTTCAAGGGTGGTTTCTTTCTCATCTTTACACGAGAGATGAGTGAATATCTCAATAGTACACGAGAAAGAGTTTGTCTATAACGGTCCAGGCCAAGATCATCAACAATAAGGTGGTGAACATGAGATTCATCTCTGAAATTGAAGATTTTCTTCCTAACCAATCGCTTTTTCACTTTGCCACCAAGTCCTCTTGGTTGCACACCTTTGATAGCACATTGAGATCTGTTTATGTGAGCTGCGGTTTGTCTCTGGGGCATCATAGAACCATGCGGCATCCAAATTTTGCGAATTTCTTTTTCCTTCAGTTCAGTTCTTCATGGCATTATAAAAACACCTGACAAGCATCTAGCTACAGTATCAAATAATTTGGTATTCCTAATTTTACTATAAATTGCTTAAACTCATTTACATAAAATGGACAGAACTATTTTATTCAGGGTGAGTATAATTTTGGACAAATGGAATCTATATCATTTTTGTTTTTCTCCAAGATTTTAAAAAAATTATAAATACAAAATTATGACACAATTTTTAGTGGTCATTTTATAGCTGAATACGTTTGTCTATCAGTCTGTAAATTTTTTTTCTTTTTCATTAAAGTGAAATATGGATGTGAGTTTGTAATTTTGTCCAGGAGTGTAAAATTATTTACTATATCGAATAAAACCATAAAATGTTTAGAGTACATATTCTATAATAGAACATATCGAAAATTATGAAGGAATTTTCAATCTTATGTTAAAATTATAATTATATACAATTTCTCTTTCCCATTGCATATAATTTATAATGCCTCATAAATACAATATTGTAAATAAAAATATAAGAAAAAAATAAACATTTGCAATATTTTAATGCATTTTCGTTAATTTGGAACGCAATATGATGATTTAGCTTCCTACTTCTCATTTCCTGTTGGATTAATAGGAACTAACATGAAGATATATCGCAAACGTAGTTAGAATCCCAAACTGAAGCCGAAAAACCTCATCCTTCGAGTGCATATTTCAATTAAGAAAAAACCGCAATTGCTTTTCTTCATTTCAGGATTTTGAGGGATTTTTCTGACTTTTCGTCGTTTGTTTTTCTTGAATGTTACTATTGGCATTAGTTTTGGCTAACATCTTTTCAAGCATGCGCATTGCGCAGCTCCTCCGCCATCCAAATTGGGACCTCCACAGAAATTGCACCGCATGACCCCATTTCCACCATAGAAATTGGCTGCGCGTAGGGTTATTATCGAACCCATTATTCTCCATCACAGCAAACACAATTAGTCTTTCATTTCGTCGGGATAGGAGTCCAAGACGTTGGTACGAGGAGAGCCGAACCGGCGTTCCCTGCCTTTTCCAACCTCCCTCCTCATCCCGCCTGGAACGCCATGTTTTCCTCAGCCAATGCAATTTGCCGTAATGTGACGCATAATGCGAATCCCTTCCCTCCACCCTCATTTCACCCTCACCTTCGAACAGAGGCGAAGCGGCAATTTCGTCAAGAGATAGGCAACACAAAATAGTCCCGTTCGCCGACCGAAGGCTTTTCGCTGGTAGGGAGGTGGTGGTGGGGGTGTAGAGTGGGGGGCATTTCTGGCGCTTTGACAACGACCACTTTAAATTAAAAAAATTCACTCGACGAAAAAGATGGGCATAATTGCAAGAACAAGCCCGGCGGCCAGTGGCAAATTTAAATGCATCGAACTCAAGTGGGCGTTTATCACCGAAGACCACGCGGGACGATACAGACTCTCTAATCCCGCAGCGCACTTTTCATCCTCTCAGCTTTGGAAAGTTTTGCGCATGCGTCTGGCGTTCTCCCGACAGCCAGGCGGAAAAGGTGGCTTCGAAGCGAATATCCTGTTTTTAGACGAACCGTAGCTTCACCACCCTCCGTTTTTCACCGCCTTTTCGCCTTCACAAAAGCTAATCTAATGATAGGGAAACATGCCGGCGAATAATATTAGTGAACATCTCGCTCTGTTCCCCGATCTGATCTTCTTTTTTTTTTTTTTTTACTGGCACCTCGTAATTTTAATCATTGACTGGGAAAGCAACAGCCTCGCAGGAAATGAGAAGATCAAAGCCTTTTTCACTCCCACTCTATTTTCTCTTTCTCTCGCTATTTCCCTAGCTAGGCGTCTACTTTCTACCATCTGGTGAGTTCTGGTTAGGAGTCGCTATTTATGTCAAATTGAATCTCGTTACACGTGTATTTCCACCTTGAGAAGCAAAATGGAAGAGCGTAGGTAAATAAAAGTGAAAAACTAACACTACTACATGAATAAAAATTGGCTGCTTCCTAAAGCTAAACCAATATAAAAGCAGAATGCCTAAACCGGTTTGGGAATGTCAAATAAAGTTGCCCTTAACGTGTCCTAATTAAAGGAGTCAAATGTAAATTACATTTTTATCGGTATTTTAAATTTTCTTTTGCAAATGATGAAAAGTAAATTTTTCAAAATTTTTGGCTGCTTAGAATTTCTGGATCAAACACCGATAGAGTTCGATAAGATATAATAATTTTGCTTATAACTTAAATGTATTATTAAAAGAGTTAAATAATGAATTGCTTCACTGAGTTACCATCATGCAGTAACGCCTTTATGCCTATTCCAGTTTTGTGTGAAAAAGCTCTCTTTAAGTTAGTGGGATTTTGTAATTAATAAGAGAAAATTCTTACTTATCTCGTTGGTCTCGTGATTTTTATTTTCGATTGTTAATTTTGAAGTGTATTAACTATGAGGATTTTTCAATAGAAAGTCTTTTAGAGGTTGGGAATCAATTTTTATTCAAAGAGTTTAAAAGAAATAATCATGAATATTAAGGTACGAGTCCCATTGGTGCGCTAATCTATAGATTCTCGTGTAGTAAAACTCCCGCGTTTCCTGGCGGTACTATTGCGTAACAGCAAACTCTACGTCATCGTCGAAACTGAATCGCCGTCTTTTTAGTGATTATTTTAGAGGGCCAAATACACGGAAATCGCAACGGGGACAAGTTAGAATTGTAAGGTGGATGTTCTAAGACTTCCCAATGTATGCAGATCTTAAAAACTTAGGGTTACATGAGGGCGGGTACTCTCATTATTACCAACATCAAACAGAAGGTTAACACCGTTTGTGAGTTTCCCGGGACGTTTATACTTGATGCTAGCACTTAAATGTTGTAAGGTTAGGTTAGGTTAGGTTAGGTTAGACACAACGAGCAAAAATTGAGTAGCAGCAGGAAAATTACACAAGCCAACGATGAAAAAACTTTTTGAATGAATTTGCCTTACTCTCGTGGCTTTTAGTGTGCTGAATCCGAATCTGCTTTTAGATTTTTTCTATCAAGTCACGTTTCGAAGTTATGCACATAGAGACTGCAATGTTAAAGTATTCATGTTATCAGTCCCCAAACTCTGAATAATTTAAAATGCCTCATTGAAAATCACGAAATATATGGTTGATAGAAAAAAACTGAGGTCGCATACGGATTCATCATAAAAAAGCATACGAATCACCTCTTAACGCTAAAAAAGTTTTTAAAAAGTTATTTTTTGTTGGCATGTGTTATCTTTGCCACAAACACCATCTTCCAACTTAATTAATCACAACTCTTAGAAAGAAGCAAACTGCTAATACGTGTGATAGACTGCTCACTCGTACTTTACCAATGGATATAAACAATTGCTTTCCGTTCGTGGCTGCGCAGTCCAAACGTGTTTCTATTGAACAATTTTTGTTCGTGGAAGCCAAAAATTTGGCCCGCTATTTAATAAAAGAATACGATTGAGTACCGATTGATAAAATTTGCGGTTAATCGGATGCTGGTAATTGAAATGCAAATAATCAAATTTCTGATATCTGTTTACAAGAGCATTTCTAAATAAGAAAATTAAATATTGATAAATGATTTCTGATAACTATAATTTCTGCATAACTATAATTTTTGCTTCACAAACATTTCTGCATTACAAGAATCTCCAAAAATGTTGTTGAAATAAGGTTAGACTTGTATTTATTATACTAGATGATTATAATTAAACAGGAGCTATTTAGAACTCTTCAGTCCAAATTATTGGTCAAAATGCAACCAAATTTTGTGTAAATATATTCCTAACCATGAAATTTCTATTTCTTAAATAAAAATATAGTTCAAAAATTTCCGTTAGGGGAACATTTGGCGCTAATGCCACTTTCATTTGCATATTGGATATGTAATGAAACAACTGTCAGATATTTAAAGGGTATATTCATTGCAAGATTGAGCACCTCCTCATGTCGGTTTAAATATGTAAAGGTTACTGCGTCACTATCTCACCGATGAGAGGATCATTATCCGATCATTTTATTTTTTTCAACATTTGTAATATGGCACACGTAAGGATCTTGTTTACCAAGGTGATGTGCGTCAATTGCATCTAAGTCAGTACGTTTTGCCGTCGACAGCGTTGTTCATCGAACGTACGCTTTATAGAGGGTGATTCAGTCAATTTCTGACCATTTCACTCGAATGACGTGCATTAGGGATAAACAATTGAAAGAATATGAGCGCTATATCGAATTTCTAAATAGTTGTAGTTTGTATTTTAGCAACGGCGCTGCATGAAAATTGTATTGTTGAAAAATGGCGCCCGCTTTATCAACAGAGCAGAAATGCAAGGTTGTCGAATGCAAGGTTGTTGAAGAAGTATAAGTGTCGAAACGCACCAGGCAGGCAAGCAATCATAGATTCTGTCAAGCAATTTCGTGCCACTGGATGTGTTAAAGGCAAGAAAAAAGGTGGGAGCGAAGCTCGTGTTCGAATGGCCGAAGTTGTCGAAAATGTTGGTCGATTCCCCTACCAAAAAAATCTGTTCGCCGCCTATCCATTGAAGAAGGGCTGTCGTATACCACGACGTGGCGAATTTTGAGAAAGGATTTACACCTCTTCCCGTATAAGATCCATGTTTATCAGGAGTTAACAGACACTGGAAGACAGAAGCGATAACTATTTGCGATGGAGTTTGGAGCAGAAATGGAAGCCAATCAGGACATTGTGGACAACCTGTGGATCCTTCTTCCATCTGTCAGGTGACGATAATAAACACAACGTTCGTTTTGGGGGTTCCCAGCACCCTCATGAGATCCATAAGTCACCTCTTCATCCACGAAAGGTTATGGCTTGGTGCGCGATTTCCAAAAGAGGCATCATTGGTCCGTTCATTTTTGAGGGCACCGTAACGTCACAGGCTTAACTTAACATGTTGGAAACCTTCTTCAACCCCGAGCTACGAAGGAGGCGTATACCGCTTCGACATCAATGGTTTCAACAGGATGGGGCTAGGCCTCACACCACGAATGAAGTGTTAGATTTTCTCAATCAGAAATTCAGAAATCGTGTCATTTCAAACAGGTTTCCAGATCGATTTGGGGATGGCTTTCTTTGGCCTCCTACGAGTCCTGACCTAAACCCATGTGATTTTTATCTCTGGGGGTTCCTTAAAGACAGCGTGTTCACTACAGCACCAAGAACCTTAGACCAGCTGCGACAAAGCATCGTCGACTGCTGCACCCTTGTGGATGCAGAAATCCTGGATAGAGTTATGAACAACTTCACCATTCGGCTGCGAACAGTTCAAAACGTTCGTGGTGGCCACATTGAGCATATCATCAAGACTTTTCCAAGGGAATAAAAACTCCGAACTGCCTAAAATATCATACTGAAATGCTAACTTTGTAAACATTAATGGGTCAATAAATCATAGTACTGAAATGGTCAGAAATTGACTGAATCACCCTGTTGTAGGGAGATGTAAGGCACCTACTGTAAACTTTACCTAACTTCGCCTTACATACATATTGGTCACCTGCCAAAACCAGTGAATGCATGGTTTCTGTGTAACATTTCTTATATCTTACATTGTAGCCTTTGGGCAGCTAATTCTTACGGAATCTGATTTTGTCGCTCAAAATTACAAATATAGCTTTGTTTTTCTTACCTTCTTGTTTAATGTCCGCATTTTTTGATCACTTATTATGCACATTTTATCGACATGAGCGCCAAATGTCATCTTAGCAAAAATTTTTGAACTGATTTTTTTTGGACAAAGAGCTCTAAATACTTCCTGTTTATTATAACCATCCTGCACGAGTATATTAGAGATAGATATAGTGCAGGTTTGGCAAGCTTTAAAGACAAAGTTACCCCAAACAAGAATTTAACAAATTTTAAAACCATAAAAATATTTTTACAGATAAGATGACTGGCAATTAGTAATTTTGACAGCTGCATACTAGAATCCAAAGACCTAAAAGTTCCTTATTTTTCATAGAGTAAATACAAATAATACCGTGTTTAGTAACAACAAAAAAGTAATTACAGATAAATCAAAGAGATGCTCGACACATATTGTCCCTCAGAAGCCATCCAACTTTCAGCTCACGTTTCAATTAACCCTTTGATGTCTTCCAGCATCTGCGGTTCGTATTCCGGGTTCCGTATTCTTTGCTTCAGATCGTTCGTGGAGGGTTTCAATAGCTTGTGTGGCTGAAAGATAACATGTCCTGCACCTGCTTGATTAGTCTTGTAATCACTTCTTTGTTAGTAAACACAGTATTATTAAATTTTATATTGGAATATGGCTTCGGTCTCTCTCTGCATTTTTCTCTGCAGAATGTTATGGGTTCATCTTGTTGAACTTGCTCATGTTCCTTGTGAGATTCAGAAGGGGAGAATCCGCTCTAATTCTATATTTCAAAAAAGACCGGGATGGTTCGACGTGTGGAGTCTGGTGACTGCTTTGTTTAGGGAAGAAGTTTAACCTTAATGTCTCCTCCTCGAATGAATGATCAGACACTGCCATCTCCTGGGAAAACAATATTTGTGCCTGTGGGTGGAACCGTTGCTTAAAATTCTTTCATAATCTTTCCCAGACATTCTGCCTTTCATTCTACAAAAAAACACGGTATGGCTGCTTAAACCAGGATGGAATCTCCACCAAGCTTCACCGTTGGAATTAGACAGTCCGCATCGTAAGCTTCTTTAGGCATTCTCCACACAAAAACCCGTCCGGTGGCAGAGAACGGTGTGGAAGATGGCTCATCAAACCACATAACATGTTTCCATTCATTACCGCTAGGATTTGTGCTCTTTGCGCCACTGCGTTCCATTCACTTGGGTTATCAGTGGGTTGGCGATTGCAGCTCCATCATTAATATTCTCTATATGAAATTCTTTCGGCATTGTTTTCATTATGAAGATGCAAATTTAGATGCGCAATTACTTATATAACAGTTTTCTTTTTCTTAGATGCCATATTCCTCCTTATGCATGGCCATCTCTCTCATTCAGCTTACACTTCCAATCACTAGGGTTGTACTAACTTTAACAATATATGACTTTTGATACCGTAGCTATCGATACCTTAATAAACTTGAGGCTGTTGTTACTGATGCATCGGCTAAATGGGAACCAATAATTTTCCTTTTGGGAGTCAGTAAAGTCAGACGATATGTGCAATCATTACAATAACACGACATCCACGAAGTATTGATGAAAATAGGAGCAGTTAACAACGCTTACTATTCATATCAAATGGCTAACGCATGGAGTGTTTCCATTATTTTTCCAATACTCTGTACATACTTAAATCATAGCAATATGTATAACGATCTTAAAAATAGAAATTTAAAATTTGCAAATATATTTGATCATGTCGCATATAAATCACAGTAAAAAAGATTTCGCTAAATGGTATCTTCCAACTTCTTGGTTCTAGCATTGTAAAATTAAAGGAGGTCTTACATTATAGAAACCATTATGGAGTCAACTAGTTGCAGCATGTATTCTTGGCTTCATCAGGATATATAGAAAGGGAAATTGATATATTCATAATGTAATCTCTCAATACATGTATTACACTCGTATGTTCAACGAATAAAGAAAGAAGGTAAAACCAGAAACTGGACACAATGAATAATAATGGAGGGAGAAAAATGAAATCACTATTCCGCAAAAAAAAACTTTAATATAGACAACGTATGTACATTTCGGAAACTACGTTTCCTTCTTCAGCGTATCATAACGTTGTCTATCTATATTAAAGTTTTTTTGTGGAATAGTGATTTCATTTTTCTCCTTCCATTATTATGTTTCTGCTTGTCGGCATTTTTTTTAAGATATGGGACATACAGCATATAAAATAAATGTGTCTTTCGTCGCTGATTACGAATATCGCATCTAAATTTCTGAAGACCAGTAGTTTCCAAAATATCAACGAAAAATAGAATTTCCGAAATATGCTATATCTCGAAAATAGTGAGTCAGAGCAGAATGGCACGAGACCAGTTTAATAATACACAAAAAATCAATAAATTTTTATATTTTCCAGTGGTCAATATTCTGACGGATACTATCGTAAAATCATAATTACCGATATTCGATATTCAATAGCAGCCGATACCGATGCCACTTAAAAATATGCATATAGTAGATTCAATAATAAACATAAATTCGAAAAAAAAATCAAAATTGGACCAATCGTTACAGAAATATTGCTTATCGTTAAATCCTATAATTTATCAATCAAAAAATGAGAACCATACAACAATGATATGAAATATGAAATATCTCATGGTCAATTACTGCTTGCTTATCTCATGGTTTTGCTACTTAGACTGGCGGACTTTAGAATTTTTTAATATATATAATTCCTACATAAGTATTCTGTTTTTATGGTGTCACGCTTTATTCTAACGTAACCCTTATCAACCCTCACTATCTTCATAGTCCCAAACATGTGCTTATTCATACGCATCTGCTTACACATCTTACTTAGAAATCTAATTCAATCGCCCAGACATGCTATAGAATACATTTATACATTCATTTTTTTCACATTTAAATTACTCATAAACTCTTTAAGTTCGTTTTGGTAGTGGTAGCTTGACCATTCTCAACTAGTTTTTTCCCTTTATATCCCATGTAATAGGCCACTTTTATTTAATAACTTAACTTTTATATTTTACTTTTATGTTTTAGTTTTATTTAATGTTCATATCTACAGTCAGTTTGGTCCCTCATTCCTATATTTTAAATGTTATATTATACTGTACAACAAATTTGAATTTTTTCCCTGTCTTTTAGATGAAACTATAAACAAAAAGTGCTTGATTCATATATCAAAACCAAAATGGACCAACACGTACCTTTTTTGTATGAGACCCACTTCTCAGAGAACTGTAACAGAGGCTTGATTATAGAAAACACAAATACTAAAATGATTTTTTGGCCATTTCATCTCATAGGCATCTGTTGGTCTGTCCCTGATAACAAACCAGCAATATTCAGCTATCATACTTCCATTCCATCGCTAAGCCCTGCCTGTGTGATTTCATGATGTGAACATGTCGTAAATGTAGATGGTTGAAAGTGAGGATCTTGATGGTTTGGGTCATCGGATGTGTCTTCTTCTGAATCAACAGTACATTTATCTGGAGCTGTAGGTATAGGAAGATATTCAGAATGAAGAATTGGTCGCGTAGCGCTTCTATATGTGCTACAATATAGATACGTAAAAAGCTTAAATGTGGATTTTTTGGAAAATGGTGCATGGTAAACAAAAAATAATTACAGATTCGTTATTTTCAGCCAAAAATATACAAGAAACACATATTTTCATCTAAAGGACATTTTTCATATTGTACAGTGTTATCATTCACGATCCAGTATCCACCTTAACCAATCAACGCTTTTCTTATAATCGAATGCATAAAAAGCTCCGTGCCATTTCCTATATATCCTGATGAAGGGGGGATAAATGCCAAAACTACTCGACTCTATAATTCTTTCTATTAAATTGTATGGCCAGACCTCCATTAATCTTGTTAAGAAATACAGTACTAAAACCAATAAAATAAATAAAAATTAAATAAATAAATACCAATAAATTGGGAGATATCTTAATCAAATAAATGGACATTTTATCCATAAATGATAAGTTATACAGAGAGAAGAAAAATCTGGTAATAGAGCGTACACTCGAAAACTATTTTGTGTAGGTCAATGAAATTAAAAATAATATTACTAAGCAGAATAGTGAAATTTTCAAGTTTATGGAAGAAAGTATTCATGAATTTTGGAAAGCTTAAATTCTGAACTATGATAGACAGAGACTTAAATTCTAAACTATGATAGTGTCAATAGCAAAGTTATAGAGCACCATTCAGTTATTTTAATCGAATTTTAAAATCATTGCTTTATTCGCGGAAAATTAAAGAAAAGATTATTTGAAGATGGTAAAGGTGCTTCATGTCATTTGCAGATAAACTGATCACTGGTGCGGTCTAAATGACAGGGAGAAGATGCCTGTGGTTGAATCAATACAGTACTACAGTATGGTGGAAAAAGTCATACAAAATTGACACAAATATGACAGAGAACACAGACACTTACAGAACATTATTTTTATTAGACCTAGCCAATAACCGTATTATGCATATTTATTTCACATAATGTTTTTGTGAGTTCCTGTGTTATTAATTTTACATATCAATAAATTAAAAATGCCAAGCTAACAATCAATAAGTACACTTACTTATAATAAATAATTTGAACTGAAAAAAAGCCTAGGAGGGTTTTTCACGCCGTATCTCCGGATATTAATGAATAAATAGTAAAAAATAGTAAAGAAAATTCCACGGCCTCGACTGAATTTTTCACTATTTAAATAATTTGAAACTGAATTTAATCAATCTTGTAATTCCAAATATTGTATGTGATGCAAGAAAAATGAATACTGAATAACCCAAAAGCGATGGAGCTAAATTATGAATAAAAGTCAATATATCGATTAATACAATTAAGGATCGCTAAGAAATACATTTCATAAGTTAGAATGAGCAAACTTCCATGTGAGCGCATGGCACTCTCTTCAAAATCATTAAAACCATTTTCCTTTTCCTTGAAAGAATTTCGTTTCTCGAGTTTTACTGACGTCGAATCTTATTTCTGTCCTCCTCCTCCATTTTACTTCCTTTTCCCTTCTTTCCTCAATTTCTTTCTTCTCCAAACATTAGGCACCGAGAAGAAACGGTGAAAATTGTCACCCTTAATAAAAGGGGAGCGCCCGAGTTCAAAGGAAGAGAAGGTGGCCACAGACCAACGCACTCCCTAATAGCTAGTCATCCTTTAGCCTCGAAGAGATTGAAAATTTATCTCCACTTTGGGTAAATTCAGTTAGGCGAGGTCTTCTGAAAGCGAAAGCGCATGAAATCGCCCATTACCGGAGGTGGGGTGGTTGTTCTTTGAACCTTGCTCTGCATGACAAGCCGCATATTCGGTTCAGGACAAAAGACGAGATGATGATCCTAAATTGAAGATGACTGGAGACCATCGGTAACAGTCGGGAAGGTTTCGGGGTCCACAAATGACAGCGCCCCCGGTTCGTACCCTCGCCTGTGCATGCAGCGCCGCCGCCAACACGACCAAATGGAAGAAGATTGGAAAACGCTCGAGGAGGATTAAAAAAACATAGTTGTACGTCGAAAGACGAAATAATCACGTAACGGTAAAATAATAATATTCCACTGGTGAAAAAAAGAAAGAAAATAGAAGAATTTCTTTGCGAGAATATAAAGAACATACCAACAGTAATGCTATTTTTCATTTTCAATTTTCATTAAATATTGAATTAAGGGCGAAGACTTAATATCGAAGTCGAATAACGTGAGCAATTCGTGTACAAGAAAATCTTAAAAGATTTAAAATATATTACCTGATATTAGAAGCTTACTCGTAATAAATAAGACATGAACATGATAACAACCATGATCTGAAAATAAGCTAAGCCCCCATTCATTCACTCTGCCAATCGTGCGAACAATGCAATCTCGCAACACTTGGAAAAATAATTTTGAGAGAAACTCGTGAAAAAATTCATATCCTTAATTGAACTTTGCATTAATCGGAAAAGTTCATAGATTACACTAGTCAGCACACATTTTGTGACAAAGACAACACATAGTGTTCTTAGTAGTAATTTGTATGTAGAATCCGAATCTGCTTTTAGATTTTTTCTATCACGTCACGTTCCCAAGTTATACATTAGGAGAATTCTATGTTAAAGTAATGGGTGTGAAGAAAAGCGTCTGCATTGTTAAAGTATCCATATTTTGGGGCCGCAAGGAAATTGACCAGGCCCCAAACATTGAATGATTTAAAAATGTTTCATTGTAAAACAAGAAAGCTGTGCGTGCTAGAGAAATTTAAAAATTATATTCGTAATCAGCAGAAAAAATACTACCAAAAATCACCCACTTTCATTTTGTCACAAGAAAAATCTTAAATTTTGTTGGCCAGTGTTATTGAATTTTTTAAATGAATTCCAGAATAGTTGTTGTACAACTAAAATAAATATTTTAACCCCTTTAATGTATGTGGCTACATGTAGATCTTGGAAATAGTTAGCATGTATGAATGTAAGAGAATATATTGCTCAGCATGAAATTCCAGCACTAACAAGGCTTGAGATCTTCAGCTACACTCTAAAATTTTATTTGAGTGATGCAGTACAATGTATAAATGATTAGAATTACAGATCTGTAAGTCAATAAGAACATGTGAATAACAATATTTTATGTGCCCATAGCGGCTTTGAGCGTTAAAGATTCAAGATAGATGTCTGTGAAATGCTGTTCCATGCAGATTCAACATGCATGCACAGTTCTGTTGTGAAAGCGGGTAATGACATTTGTAAACAAATCTGCAACCGAGCAGGCCAAGAAAGAAACAGCGCTTGTTAATCACAGTAAAAACATTTCGGGTGGCATAGGGACGAGCATTGTAAAAAAGGTAGGATTTCTTGTCTAGGGTTATAGGGTGCCTATGATGCGTATAAGGCGTGATCGTGAAATGAAATCAAAGTTGTAGAGCACCCTACAGTTACTTTAAGTCGAATGTTAAAATCATTGCTTAATTAGGGGAAAATTAAAGGGTAAGAATTCCTGAAGTAGGCCCCTCAAAAACAAACATGTCGTGAAATCTAAAACTTTTATTATTATTTGGTAGAACCTAATGGAGTATTAAAATTCCCAAAATATTTTTGAAGAATTTCCATTTGGTAAAAAGTTATAAACAAATACATTTTTGGTACTTTTTGTTTAAAAACTCATATCGCAAGCTAATTTTTTCAATCTCTTTGAAATTTTAAAGATAACTAGTTAAACGTATATATTTCATAACAAAACATAAAAGAATGAGAAATGAATTTTTTTAAATGTTCTCAATCGATTTCAACAATTTTGAAAAAACACATTGAATCTGTATTTATTAACGATTTAGAATTTGGAAAAAAAATTGGTGATCTCTGTTTTTACGCGAATGCCATAAATTTTTGTTAAGATATTCATTCGTACCACTGGGCTGCTTAGCAAGTAACTCTTCATCATTCAGCAAGTGCTTAAAACAGGTGTTTTACAGGGAAGCTCCCTATTGCTATCAATATCTTTAAAATTTCAAAGAGATTTTAAAAAATTAGCTTGAGATATGACTTTTTAAAAACAACAAGTACCAAAAAATATATTTGTTTATAACTTTTTAACAAATGGAAATTTTTCAAAAATATTTTGGGAATTTTAATACTCCATTAGGTATACTATGAAATTATAATAAAAGTTTAAATTTCACGAGATGTTTGTTTTGAAGGGCCCACGTCAGGAATTCTTGCCCTAAAGAAAAAAATTGCTTGAAGTTGATGCGAGCCACTTCACGTCATTTGCAGAGAAGCCCATCGTTGGTGCGAGCCAAACCACTAAATTGACAGGGAGAAAGAGGCATGAATGCTAGCCAGTCTCTGAATGATATTATCAATGCCTTAATGAATGCGCGCGAGAATATCACTGAATATACGCACTTGAGTTTTGCATATGGCTTATTCACAATATCCTGTTCATTTGCATTACTTTGCATTTTTTCATAAAAATAAAAAAAATTATAATTCTCCTCCAACAGTTTTATTTAGTGGTTTAGCCCATTTTTCTGAAAATTTTTCTGTACAGTTTACTGACTTACTCAAACATATTCTTGCGAGTTCCTGTTTCATGTTCTTGTGAGTTCCACTTTCATATTCTTGTAAGTTCCTATGGTCTGCTCTCATACTGGCATCAATTTGATATGATGTTTTCCAGTATACTGTAGTATTGATTCAATCACAGCATGGTTTCGCTCATGCCTCCTCATCCCTGTCAATTTAATGGTTTTGTCCGCACCAACGATGGACTTCCCTGCAAATAACGTGAAGTGCGTTATCAACTTCACAAAAATTAAGCAAAAACTTAAAGCAATTTTTTCTTTAATTTTACCCTAATAAAGCAATGATTTTAACATTCGATTTAAAATATTGAAGAGTGCTCTACAACTTTGCAATTGACACTATGCCTCTATCGGTCATATTTTAGGAGATAAGTTTTCAAAATTCATGAACACTTTCTTGAATAAACTTGAAAATGCCACTACAAAATAGCCTTTATCCTGCTTAGTAATAATATTTTTAATTTCATTAACCTTTACCAAATAGTTTTCGAGCTATACGCTCTATTACCAGACTTTTGCCTCACCCCGTAGAAGCTGATTAAAATTTAGCAATTTACTTTTTAATAAACCTGTGTGCTAAAATGAAAGAAAATCTTTGAAACTACTTTGTAATCCAAATGGACAATCATATTTATGATAATAATTTTTATGATATAAGCCCCATTTTTTAAAAAAAAAATTGTTTTACAATGTCTATCTCTTAGGGAATATTGCCCATTTTTGATATTTTTCTTGTAAGTCATCAAAATTTTTTTCACATCATCAGATTTTTATGAAAGGCTATAAAATGTTTTTCCTTCGGGGAGATAAGGGAAGGCAAAATAAGATAACGTCGAGTCGAAGGCGCCGAGTAATATTAACGAATTCCTCGTGGTGTCAATTATACGATTATTTATTAAATTGTTTCCATTCAAGACTGAATTTTTGTAGCCGTTTTTATTTGTTATTTTCTTCTTTCTCTTATCCTCCTCTACCACCTTCTTCCTTTGCTCTTTTGATTTTACCGCTACATAAACAAGTCTTTTCTTTAACACTCGGCTAAACCCTGCAATGTATTGCGATGACTAAACATATCTTTGGCGAATAAACTGCATCTTCTCTTTTACTAAGGAAATAAAAGGGAGAAAGGGGGAGGAAAAACCCGCGAAAACTGCGAGGGATGCGGCTCTTACTTTATTCCTCGACCCATGAAGATATATTCTTGTTAAGTCTCATTTCGTCCTGGATAAGTGAGTTGTGTTTATGGTCTTCGTTCCCGGGCGCGCACACACATACGCACACACACAGACACACGAATCCCAGACGAAGAGATAGATAGGAGAAGAGAAATAACAGAAGCTTCTCAGGATGGAAGAGGAAAAATGTGAGGGAGAGAAAATAATATATAGAAGAAGGGAGGGAGGAGAAGGATGTAGGACATTAAAAAAGTGGCAAAAGGAGGAGAATCGGGGAGAGGGGGGTATGACAGGGACAAGGGGGAAAGACAGTGGTGGTAAGGGGAAACTTTTTAAATATATATGTATATAATAAAAAAAGAGCTCTTTCCCTCGAATTCAGAACAGATTCTATCCATCGAACGACAGACGTTCATGTTTGCCCCTCTATTATAACAACCTTAGGCATTATTTCATGGGATTGTTCTGACTCTGGAAATGTTGTTACGTCTTTCTCATAAATTTGGGGGAAATATCTCTTTTACTCAAAATGCTGACTCAGACATCGGTTTATTTGTGCAAGTTTTCTCTTATTTCTGTCTCTTAAAAAATATTACACACACAAACTGCAAAGATGTGATATAAACAATTTTTTTTTTACAAAAAATAAACAGATAATACAGAGTGGCCAAAAACTTTTTCCAACATTCTAATTTCTTTTTTGCAAAGAAACTATTACAGAAAGGATCATCGTAAGAGATGACTAACTCTTGAAGAATTTTTCTCTATTATAGCTAGTGGCTAAGTTGATATAGGAGACTGTAATCGCAAGAACGTGAAAATAGCTGCAATGCGTAATATGAGTGATAAGTTGATTAGATTTTGGAAAACCTTGTGTTTAATAGTTTGTAATTGGCTCTTCTTTTATACAGTTCAAGACGAAACGCAGTTCTTTATGGTACCATAAAACCAAGTTATTGATTAGAGCGTAATTTTAGCATTGAGTATGGACGATCACCAACTGATTACAAAAGCATCGTTGTGTGGTAAGGAAACCATCCGAACCTGTACAGGGAAGTATACCTTGAAAGCGATTCCATCACAGAATAAGAAACACAGAAGTGACACTCAAGGGATTCCATGGTAGTGATTTTGTATAGCGCCGCCCTGGCGGCTGTGATGTGGCTGAGCAGACGATCTTTCACAATGCCAATGGAAAACGTACAGCGTTAAAAATATTTCGAGAATTCAAAGTGAATAATAATAAAAAATATATTATTAAGCAGCGGTTTTAATAAAAAGTATATGTATTTTTATTAAAAAAAAAGTCATTAAAACTTACTAATAGCCTACAGTATGTTACAGTGTTCAGTGACCGTAAATTGAAATTTCTTATTGCGATTTTACTGACTGAGGGAAAATTTTTAAGTTAACACATCAATAATAAATAATAATAATTTTCCAATATTTTTAGAATATACTTTTTTTAGAGGCTTTACATTACATCGTAGTGAATAAAAGTTGACTAGATTCGATTTTATTCCCAGTTTTATCAAAATAACAAGAAGATGAAAAGTAAGAATTTGTATAAAAATTTTGAATATACGTAAATTGTCTAGAAATCTTATGTGGATAATGCAGATGATAAACTTGAGAATAAAATGAAACTCTTTTTCTTTTTGTTCATTTCCTGTTTCGTTGTGGAAAAAGAGTTTCATTTTATTCTCAAGTTTATCACTTGAATATACGTGTTATTTTTCCCATTCTTGCCACTTTGATAAAGCTAGCAATAAATACGAAATTAATTACCGTATTTATTGCAAAGCTTTGTATTATAATTCGTTCGAAGTTACAATGCAAAGACCAAAAGATCTTCTGATGTGAAAATTAAAGAGTTGCCTTCGTTCCTTCGCAATTCGTTTGTGCTGTGTTATTTTCTAATTTGTGGAATGATGTTTGAGAATTTTTTATATCAAAATCTCGCACTAAGATTTGCTTCGGAGTTTGTTTTCTTTGATGGATGGCATTTTTCTTCATGTAAAAAATGTGTCCCAAATCAAAAGGGCATTTTTGTGCAGCCACAGACAACGAAGACACTGCTAAATTACATTCGCCATCAAACGAATACCTCATCCTTATTCAAAGTTGTGAAGATTTTTTTATGAGCACGTTCGACAAAATAATATGCAAAAAGGGCGTGAAAGTGAACTGATTAGGCTTTTCAATGAACAGAAAATCTCTTTCCCTAGCAGCTGCACAGATATAAGCATTAAAGATTATATCGTTGACTTGTTTTTCAGGACGAGAGTATACCATTTACTAAAAATAAAATCTGAATCTTTCTTATCTCTGAAAAAAAAAAAAAAAAAAAAGTAGGAAACATTTGAAAGTGACCCATATCTGAAATCTGTATGTACAGTTTCATATTTGAATATTCAGAGTATAAAAAGTTTTTACAATTAGTTTTTAGGGAACAGAAAAATTTCAGATTTCAACTCTTCTGTATTCCTGTGGAGCCTAAGGCCTCATACATATAAAAATACTGGCGTTGAGGAAAATTATGTTAAATTCAATAATTAAAATTCTCCCTAAATAAAAAAGCATTTATTGAAAATTAAACAAAATTCTATTACCCTCAATTAAATAGAACACCTAAAATTAATTTAGGTACAATTCCGTCCCATTTCTAACAATTTACAATTTAAATTCTTTAATAAATCTTATTTTAAAATTAATTAAAAATTAATTAAAAGTAGCTTTTGACTTAAAATAGTTTTGCTTCTTACATTAAAAATGAATTTAAATTATAAATTGTTGGAATTGCGGTGGAATTGTATTTAAAATAACTTTAGGAATCCCTCATGTTAATTCAGGTTAATATAATTTTGGTTAACTTTCAATAAAATCTTTTTTAAATTTGTTTTTTTTTATTAATGTTTAAATTCCAGTTGAGGTGAATTTATATTATTGAATTTAACATACCGGTAACTCATCTTATCCTACAGTGATTGTAAGCGAAATTTTGTGAATCTGCATGCTTTTGTAAATTCATTTTTTTAATATAAAATTTCCATTAAAAAAAGCTCTTCTGCAATACTAAGTGATTTGCCTTTATTCATTTTAGAACATACGTGTGCTTTACTTAATTAAAAAAAAATTAAAACGCGACACAAAATAAAAAAGAAGACAGGTAAACGAGACAAACTCATAAAAATGAGCGTCTGCCCGTATTGTAACATCACAGCCGCTGTAGGGCGCCACCAGCAAATGAGCATCTGCTCACTACCATCGCTTCTGTGTTTCTTATTCTGTGAATCTGTTGCGCAGTGGCGGGAAGTGAAAAAAAAAAGAACATGGCAGTAAAGTGGAAGCAAAATCGTTAACGGCGGCCGCCACAGTTAGAGCAGTGTTATTAAGCACAAACCCCTAATTTTGCTGTACAATTATTCGTTTCAAAAATTTTTATGAGGTAAGCATCCATGAATATTTTTTTAATTAAAATTATACTGCGATACATACCACTAAACCATATTCGTATTCTCAGCTGCTCCTTCGTAGGAAGTGGTTCCAATGCTTTCATGTGAAGTGGATTCGTGCGTATTGTTGAGTGGTGGAGGAAAGAAATTCTATCAAGTGCATTAGCACGTACCACGGTCTATAGATATTCATGGTCATCGAGCTTCGGCCATTTTCCATTGTTTCGAGAAGCTAAGGAAATCAGATCGCGCCAGGTGCCGCATAGATCGCACTAAGGCCGACCGCAACCTGCGATAGAGATTTTCATTGAAACTGAATATGAAAGTAAAGTTTCTATCTGCCGATAGGGTGGCGCTGCAGTCGCAGTTGGGACGACTGTACATGCAGCGCCACTTTTCAATAGAGTTCCCGCCCTACCGGGAGCTAGAAACTTTAGCTTAATTTTAATAATGGAGCTCGATGACCATGAATATCTATAGACCGTGGTATGTACTAAGGCGTAACAATGGAGTCTTTGTTTGGCTATGTGCGCTCAAATTTCGCACTATGTGGCTCTGTGTATTTCGCGGTTCATTTTGAAATAGTGCGATTTTTTTTTTATTTCGCAAGCATCAATAGTATATTCAGGTAAGTAAAATATTTCGTCTTTCCGGGACTGTGAGATATAACTGTATATTCCTCGTTAATACATCAAGTGAGACAGAAACTCTTCGAAGAATATGCCAGTAAAGTGCTTTTTGAATACGTCGCCTATGGGAAGTCGCATATGAAGTGAGACGCCAGTTTATGTTTTGATAGATGTATTTCTTCAATTCAAATATCTTTTCATTTGTAATAGATGAATCATTTTGAATAATCCATTAATTACAAATTTTAAATGATTTTATACGACTTGATTTGCTGATACAGTCCATTCTTGACAACTGTAGATTTTGTATGCGCTAATACACGGTTTCAAAAGTGTAACCTGTTTCTTGCTACTCGAGGAGTGTTTGCGCCTATTTGCAAACCTGCACAGTAACAAAATGATGAAAGTAGAGATCTATCGATGTATTTTTATGAGTCTTTTTATATCTACAGTATAAATTTTTATTCTTTTTCCATCTATATTTATATTCCTTAGAAGTTATCATGATATATTGGCTGACTGGTGCAAACAAATAATGCAGTATATGCTAAGAAATGTTTTTATTTGTGATTGATGAAAAATATTTATAATTTTATAAATTTTATAATAAAACGCGTTTTTTCCCGGTAACGCAGCAAGCCATATATTGTAGTACCTTCATAAATATATAGTGGAGTATAGTAGCTTTAGAGGCTCCGCGGGAACTTAACCTCTGATATTATCAATGTTTCAATTTCCGCGGATTCGTCATCCGTGCTTTTTTTCCAGAACATAACCCCGCGAAAAACCGATATTAACTTTATAAGTATTTATTAATATTCGATTACAAATCCTAAAAAGCATTTAATCTATTTCTACGACACGAACAATGCAATGCGGCTGAAATTTTGAGGAATCCTAGTTTGAACCTTTCACCTCTGTTGTGCAAAGTTGCAAGCTACTCCGCTATATGGCAGCGCGATAGCGAGTGATAAAAATGGTGAATGTTAATGATACACGTTAGAAGCAGCTGTGAAAATATGGTTGCAGGACCAGGACCAAGAATGGTGTCAAGAGGGAATACAAGTATAAAGCCAATGTTTGAAAATCAGCCAGTAGAGCTGGCGGTTGTAGCAATGCGATGCCTGAGTTGCAAAGTTATATGTTCCATACTTTCTGAGAGACAAATTGTCGTGCGTTTTGACCGCATCTTGTAATATACATGGTAAAAAAATTTCAACATATTAAAAATCTAAATGGCTCATGCTTTAAACAACCATCTCTTATTTCTGTTTTTTTTTCAAGGAATACTTCAGCAGGGATAAATTCGAATCTCACTGAATAGAATGTTGAACAAAATAAACTGTTCGAAATGAAATTACCGCAACATAAAGGGTTAACATGAAAATAAGTGTTTGTGTGTCAAAACCTGAATTTATCTATAATTTTATTCACCAGACGCATATTCCAATGTTCCCATTTGATGAACTTTTGCCACTTCAGGATAGTGCCAGGAATTGGACAATCATTTATCGAAGATACGTATTAACGCCACTGAAATCTAGTCATCATTGTTGGCATTTTGACAAATGACCTCCCCGTTTATAGATTCTATTATACTAATTTGAGCCTATTTCATGCTTGTTGTTTATTAGAATATTGAAGTTATGCCAAGATTACTGAGGCGATGAAATTATTAAAAATTTTGAAATCCATTATTATTATTAATGATTTAAAGAATATTGGCAGTAAGATGCTTTAAAAATCTTAAAATTTAACGGCGCGAGGACTAAACCAACTTCTACCGGGAGGAACTCGTAAAATTATAAACTTTCATTTGTAAAATTGGAATCATATAAAAACTGAGAAAGATTAAAAATAACTTGAATTACAAACAATGGAATTGATTTGTCTTAAACTGCAAAGTTTTTCCCTTCTTACTCTGTCTCCTTGGAAATAGTTTTTTTTTAAAAACATTTGTAATTATCTTCTTAATTTAAAAAACAAAAATACAGAAAGATTTTTGAGCGTTTTAGGGAGGAAAATGTAATTTTAAAATGTTTACTTTCTTTTTCTCTCATTATAAAAGTAAAAAAAAACCGGTTTAATCATTTTGTTACAGTGAATCGTCATTAATGAACAGACGTTAAGAGATAAACAAAACAGAAGAAATGTTTTCTTTCCCTGAAGAGCAATGAATTTAATTGGAGAAAATAAAAAAAAAATTATAGCTAGACTTTTCTGCAAATGCAAATATTTTTCTTCCTAGCTCTGTTCTGATATGGAACCCGTACAACGCCAACAGAACGTTAATTAAGTTTTTAAAACTGAGATGACAATTTACACCAAAAGGACTATAAAAAGTTAAATTACTATAAAAAGTTAAATTACTTTTTATTGTCTTATATCTCCGTGCTTATTTGTACATCATTTGGTTAGAAACTTTGAAAGAAGCAGACTATAAGTCATTTTAAAACTTATTTTAAGGATAGGAGGAAGTTACAATTTGCTAAAATTTAACCCTCTTTTGAGGAGTTCAATGAAATTTGTAGTGAGGCGCCCAATATAGAAAACTACAATTGGAATGAAAAATACCTTTATGATTAAATCGCTTTAACCGCAAATTACTATGAAAACAATTAAAAATATCCTGACACTTGTCATAAAAATATAATAAGAGCATTTTTGTTTATCAATATTTTCAGTAATTTGAATGGTTTTTATTTGCATCATTAAGATAAAGCCATTCCGTTTATGAACCAAAAAGTTTGTTTTTTATGTTAAAATATGCAACTTAAAACCAATATAACATCCTTTCTTATTTATCATTTAAAAAAATGTACGGGGCTGTGTTGGGACATGGCCGATAGTTAAGTCGTAGAATACTTCTTGTTGCTAAATGGCGAATAAGAAATCATTTTGTACACCACAATTTTAAAATTTTAATTTCTGACATAAAATGTTCAAACAACTAATATACTTGAAATAGATCATAATTTTTTAACCAGACTCGTTATTTTTAACCGAACCTTAATTATAAGTCATTCATAACTTACAAATCAGTGGTCTGTGATAAGAGAAGTATGATACAAATGTCAACAGACTAGAATCAATATCAAATCTGTAGTACTGCCACCCAATATAGTAGGTGATTCGATGGGCAAGTAATCTAAATTGAAACGTTTCTTCACAAAGCCAAGAGCTGTAAGTTTAATATACCATCTACATTGAAGTCTCCAAATATCATAATTTGCACATCAGTATCCACCTCCATGTTGTCTTTGATAGGTGTAGTTGTCACGTATAGATTTAGATTAATGCAGTGGAATGCGTGTGAGCATAAAAATCTGGACAGTGTAGATTGAATTCGATAAAGATAATTTATTTTATTAAAGGAAAATACCACCCTCTTAAAGGGGCAGCACGATACACCAGTATCGTTAAATAAATTTAAAGAGTAAACAAAGAATAGATTATTATTGAATGTTAATCTATAACAATCTACAGTTCCATAAAAATAATAATAATATTGAGACCGCAATCTTGACGGGAACTCCAACTAAATCCATATAACATCAAACAAGGCTGCCTCGCTGCCTTCACATGGATCGCATCGACGCTGATGCGTTTGTCTTCGAGCAGACCTATATATTAGCATAAAGAACTATGTTAATGTTTCGCCAGTCTGCTAGGCGTTGGTGGAACTTGCGCGAGTTTTTATTGCAAGAGGAAAAGGAATTAGACTTACCTCGTATGGAGCCGGGTACACGCAGCCGAGGCCTTCTCGGAAATATGTAGATAAACCCCACGGGGCAATAATGGTTTCCTGACGTGGCTGGCTCTGCTCCTCGTAGCAGCTCGCAATCTCTTCCGGCAAAATGTCGGAGAAGGACGTTACACCTTGAACCGTTACGCAGTAACGTAGTTGCAGGGACACCAAAAGACGCACCTGGATTTGACCAGGAACGTACCTGATGCTTGCCGTCACTCGGAAGAGCACTTCCAGCTGTTTTGAAGTGAAGAGATGAAGCCCGTCGCTTACTGTTCCTTCCACCGTGCTTAATCGACAGTTTATTTCGCTGGCGGCTAACACACGCTCCCTTTCGTGTTGGCGACGTCTCTCTTGCCTTATCCCGCCGTCAGTTAGGTTCGGGGCTCTCGTCCTCCGTGAGTCTATTCTTCCTGTGGAGAAATAATGAGAAAAGGAATTATCGCAGTCTTGGCGAGCGGATGCAGTCCCTTCTGTTTGCACTTTGTCACTACTGTAACTTGCGGACGCGAAGCTGGCGAATTGTCCTCCATATTTATTAGGAAACTCTGCTTTACCTGTGCCTTCAGCTGAATTATTAGCTGGAGACGCGGCAGTTCCGAAATACATTCGCTTTGACTTTTTCTCACGTCCGTACCCTTTGAAACTCCCGGGTCCAATCCCCTTCTCTTCGCTCGCTCTCGTTCCACCAGTGCAACGCCCTCTCGCAGCGCTCCAATCTCGCGACTTCGGCTTTTTACGCCGACCAAATTCGCTAGCAACGAATTGCCTTTGATTCGCGGCAAGAGATGGCACCTCCGTCTGTGTGCCTACCTCAGAGGAGAACGTCATCTGCTTAGACGATCTCCCTCTCTTGCCTCGCTTGCTAGGCTGTGACAGTAGTTGCTGGTAAATATTTCATCATCCCACTGAACAACAACATATCGGACATTAGGATGATTTTAAACGATGCCTAGTATAAATCTCACCACACTTTAACCATGCAAATATTACCGATACCTAAGTCAATCAGTCAACTATAGTTTGACCAGTCTATCAGTGTACGTTCGCATTCGGTTAAAGATTTAATATTTCTGAAGATCGCAACACCGCCTGCTTTCCTATAACTTATTACACCATGTTTGGTGAGTGCATCGGATCTAATACAACCAGACGGATTCATTTGTATCCTCAATTCGAATCCATCTATATGTACAGATTTACCTTCATTCATTCAAGTCTCACTTATTGCCAAGTAATCAGATTTAATAAGTACTGTGCATGCGCTACTAAATACTGTGCATTGAGATTGGTAACTATTAACGTTTAAAGTATTCTGTTGTTCAATGGAATCATCATCATTGTTGTAGATAACAGTATCGTTGTTTGTATTTTTAATATGAAATTTTTTATGCGTGAATTTTTATGTTTGGTGAATGTTAGCAGCATGTGCGATTCCAATCTCTCGTATTCGTCTCTGAACTTTTTCATCGAAGGTGCTTGACTATATGGAGTGAGATAGCAATTACAGTAGTTTTTTGAGTTAGTTAAATATAATCCATCTATGCTGGTTACTCTGTTCAATCCAAACATTAACAGTTGATTTTATTCTGATTTGTCATAATCATAGAAGATACGATCAAATGTAACACTTGGGATTTAAGTGCCGTGATCTCAGCGGTTGGCACCAATGGGAACTGTTCATGTTTACATTTGACGTGCCACCTAAATTGATGTTCGCTGTACGTTTAATGAGCGCTGTCCATTTCAAAGCATCATTTATGTTGTCTTTGAACTTGGAAATCAAAGGTGGCTTACATTAGATTCGTGCCCATTTCTTCATTTGGCAACTATAACCTTAAAAGACAGATGCATTGTTTTTGCTGATGTTGTAGATGTTGTTTACTCGTTTCTTTTTTTTCGAACTCATAACCATAACCTACTACACTCATCTCTTTCACATGTTGCACAGGAGTGAGCACAGGGTCAATAAACAACATTAGAAAAATGATTTCGAACATTTTCGGATTTGCTAAATAGACTTATAATGGGAACAATAAATGACTATTGCTCGGAAACTCCTTGATGTCTGCCGCTGATATTTGTCACGCGCTTATCCGAGGAGCTCGTCTTCGTGTCATACAAAATTAGCTTCCTTTTTTACGGTCTCTTGTAAGTACACCGATCGCACCATTTACAAATCCATCGTCCACATCGATGCTCACTCTCAACATGTACGGTGAGTCAATAGCCAAGCATGTAGGATATTGCAAGCCTCCTAATTCTACAATACCCATCTTGTGTAGTTTTGTTCTTGCTAGATCTAATTCACTTCTGCGGCCATAACCATTAGTTTTATTACTGGCAAAACAACTTATTACACATGATAGCATTCTTGTTGAGAGCATCAACGCTGTGGTTGCGATGAAACAGCCTAACTACATAGGGCAAATTTTCCATGCACCATTGTTTACTTTTTAATCTTCTCTAAATCAACTGCTTTCTCCTGAGGAAGCAATCTTTCACCATTGCCAATCTTGGTCAGTATAGTTGAGAACATTTCATTATTCTGGCACATCACTCGTGACAGGTGAGATGAATTGTCAATGATATTGGGCATCACTCGTCTGAAATGACCATACTTATCTCATCATTTAGTACACATTTCACAGAAAGGAACTGGCGATATTATTGTTGTAGGACCTTAGGAGTCAATCCACTGACCCTTTTGCTCTGCGGTGTGATTCTAAATACAGAGTGTACAGATTCTAAACAGGGCTGAGTGTTCCCGTTCAAGTTCACTGCAGCCTTACCAGTGGACGCACAGAATATATAAGCATTACGAATTGTATTCTGCCGTTGTCCGAATCAATTTAAGGTTTAATGTTTCCATGATTAATTTGGGTATCGTAAATATTTTGCGATTGCCAGCAGTACGGGCCAAGTACACATGATGCATTCGCTGTCGCGTGTGCATATTCTGGGAATAAATTCTAAGATCAACTCTCTCTGTTCACATTACTCTGCAGATGATTGAACAACACATTGCTACACTTTCTTACAAGTGCGATGACCTTGCCGGTCTCGTATTCGAATTCATCGTTGTTCTCATAACCCGCCTCGCCAACAACACTTCGCATGTACTCATCTTTCATTGTGTTCTCTTTGTAAGTTGTTTGCAATGTCGTCGTCTTTCTTGCACAGTTCTCTAAGTTCTTCCATCAATGCATCTATATCTGTTACTTTTCGTATTCTTTCCTTTTGGCTAAAATGTTCACCTCATTCGCATCGTACAATTGGATGAATTTGTGTACAGCTAATACATCTACAACTTCATTGCGAAATGGATAGAACAATGTAACCATTTCAGGCTTGTAATTGATTGCGTCATCGATGCTATAATGACGGTATCTAATCACTCTGTGCCCACATTTATGCGTCTATATGTATTGATGTTTGAACTAAAAATGTCAAAAGCTTCATCGTTTTCATTATCAGTATTTTGTTGTTCAGTGGCTTCATGGCCATCTGTATCATAAACATCTTTTCTCTTGATATGTCTTATATTCATTATCGGTGTATACTATGCAATAAAATGAACTAAACTTATGCTATCTAATTCTGCCAGTCTCTCATCATATTTTTGATTCATAGATTTAGCCTTGAATTTTTATCTAAATCTTCTTTGTCCATCACTGCACGTCTCTTCTTAGCTTTGTGTATCTGTTCTGGCAAAACGGTCGAAATGTTGGCGACTAGTCTACAAATGTGGCTCATCAAATGGTTGACGCAGAAGATATTACATCCCGCGTCTTAGGCACACGTCTGCAGCGTTTCTAATAGTTTTAAATTTGTTCTACAATGAATGCACAGCATGAAATCATTCATATTAGACTGATGAAACTGATAGAGCAAACAATATCACACCACCTTTATGTGGGTGCTTTAAGTCCTTCTCAAACTAAAATCTATTATAAACAATCTAAATGAATATCCAAATTCTTTGTTAATGAATATAAAACGAAATATGAATTCAGTCTCCCAAATTTTCGCATATATGTCGCTCCTTACTTAAATCATATTTGATGAAGATGCTGTTAATGTTGACGGTTTTATGGCTCGTTATGGACTTCCACTGGTTGAATTCCTATCACTCCATGTAGAAACGTTTATGTCATCAGATATGTTATTTGCGTCGAACTCTCAGTTAATGGCGCATTCGTATCGACCTATAGTTCATCTTGGCGGTGCGGCGCCTCAACTTTGAGGCGTTCCTGTTGAGCCCACTGACGCTCAACATCGGACATCCGGATCTTTTTGGATTCCCCATCTCTCGATCTATATTCCTGTGACGGTTTCTATAATTTTTCTCCTGTTTATTGGGCATAAATTTGGAAATTCTGTAATTTTTGCGAAATTTCCACACTTCGAAGTCCGATATCTTAGACACTATTAAATATTGAGGGTTAAATTTTAAGCCATTTTATAAAGCGCAGAAAGATAAAACAAATGACACCTCAAACGTCGTGGTAGCACAAAGGAAGCCGGAGCTAGACTAATTTAATATCCGCCATATAGCAGATTTTCTGACTCAACTTTGCACTGCGATTGCGTCAGCCAATGAGGTCAGCACGAAATCGGTGATGGTCTGAAACATGCTTTGTTCTATACTCTAGCGAATGCGATATCGATCATTCTTCTATCGTTAATAGTTTTCACGTTATTAAAGTTTTCGTGATCAACACTTTTCGTGACATTCACGATTTAAGCGTGGCATCCTAGTCTCGAAACGTAAGACGTATTCTACGTCAAAACACGATCTGGTGACGATGTAGTCAAGGAAATTAGATAATTGTTGTTAATTTCTTCCTAACAATTTGTACTCGCCTGTTTTAGCCCTAAACATTGTTATAATATACTTTCCTCCAGCATATATACTTCCAGCCAGTTGCGCCCATGCATTTTCCATCCGATTGAGGTCCGGCGAACAATTGTCGATGACACACGCACACATATACATACTATATAATAATTAGTTCAAAAACATTTTTATAAAACTTTAATGAACCTGAAGACGTCATAATGTGTTATAGTGATCGCTAAAAATTAAAAGTGGCTTGTTTACAAGAAGAAATGTGTTTTACGATTGTTGAGTGGCACGAGCGAATAAACGTCTAGGATTGGTCGTAGACAGTGTTGGAGAAAATACGGAATAATGAAAAAACTATTAGATATACATAGTAAAAATTTTTTTTACCGAGATTCAACTCGGCTTGAGGAATCCGATTTCATGGCGATGGATCAAGTTCGTTAAAGAAACGGAACCGGAGAAGTTCTTTCTGGACGATGCATTTTGCGAATTATGTTGTCGGGAACAGAATCGTGAAGAAGCCTAGGAAGTATTGCGAATATCAATGGGAAATATAACTGTTTCTCTTCCGTTGTTAAGCAATGAAACAAATCGTCCGTATATTTTGGGGGATGTAGGATTTGCGTATTAGAAACTCCCAGAATTATTGCGTCTTAACCGAGGAAACCAGATGAGTTCTGAAAAATATTCATATCAGTTTTCGTTGGTTTGCTTTACGTTAATCATAAGACTTGTCAAGGTATCTTTTCTGTCTTCGTTCTAAAATAGTTTGCTGATCACACATGAAGTAGTTACTGTGACGAAATGGAGTCGTCAGTGGAGAAATTTGAATCAGAACGCATAGATTTGCATCCCGACGTCGGAAGATTCATCTTTTACTATCACTTAAGCAAGTCGAACGTGAAATCAACGAATTTCATCTGAAGTCAGTTAATTGCTAACACATGCTAACAAACCTCTTTCTACATCCTTTTCCTAACCCCTCCCCCCCCCCCGCAATAACCAGAAATTTTAAAGACAGAGACATTCGAATTTTAAAGACAGAGACGTTCGAAACCACATAGCTCGCCGTTTAAATTAAATCTTAACTTAAAGATGTAAAGCAAAAATAAGATTAAAAGAATCGAGAATTGTTGGACAGTAGAGCCGCCGGACGATTATTTTGCTAACCCATGTTCTGGAAAAACCCGATAAATTCAGATTTGTTATTCTTGTGTTTTAGCGCGTATTAATATTCTTTTTCCTAAATAAAATCGGAATTGTATGTAGTATAATTGCCCTTTGATCTTCCTAAATAAACGATCGAATTAAAACTTAATTAACATTGATGAAACATTTGAAATAGAGCTAAAAGAGTTAGCTTATTCAATAAGCTTGTATCTTATGTTACTTACCTATTGTCTGCTCCAGTGTATAAAATGTAATAAAAAAAGACTGGAAGCTTAATTGTGTAGAGGAAGTCTTTTTGTAGAATAAAGAGAATACTATTTAGGAGCCTGTGTTCCTCGTAGATTGCTTGAGAAGCTTGAGCTTCCATCGGATATAATAAATTGACGGTTATTTAATGATACCTTTTGCTCTAAGGACCATTATCACGGAACACGGAAAACCCTAGACTGCAGACTAAACCAAACCCGAGCTGTAATGTTTACCGAGCCGATAGAAAAAGAAACGTTACAACACACACACATACACACACACACACACACACACACACATACACACACACACACACACACACACGCACACACATACACACACACACACACACACCCACACACGCACGCACGCAATTATCAAGAAACCATTTCCATGTTGTCTGGCATAGTCTTGCTGAAACAGAGAGAAAATAAAAGGGCCTCCAATTTTCTTAATAACTAGCAGCAAATACATATTCAACATTTTCTGATATTTGGTAACATTCATAAGTACAGAGCAGGAAACGATTTCTGTTTTCCATTGCCCCTAAAACCGGCCCACACCATCCCCACCTTTCTGCCTCTAGGAAAATGTTTCATCCTTTTTTTCGAACATCATTGTTTAAGCCGCAAATTTATTTTATTCAAGCATTGTTGGAGGAAGTTCGTGAACAATCGCAGAGGACTGTGTCTTGCGCTTTGTTAGTCTTTGTGCATATTATAATCAATTTTATATTCGAAAAGTTGTCTTCAATCAAGTCAGTCGCTCGCCCTTTTGTAGTCGCTATATATTCACGCTTATCCTCGCTGTTCTTTTGATATGCTCAACGTTCATAAAGAGGTATCTTTTCATAAAGAATACTCTTTGTGATGAACTCTTTTTCCATGCATGTTACGTTCACCATCAATTCGAACATCTCAAATTCGATCCTGCCGATGCTGTTCGTCAAGTGAACAGTTTTCTTGAAGTCAAATTGAACTTGCTCAAAACGCCTTCCTTCACCAAAACGGTAAGTGGAACTTTTATCTTATTTCCTACATACACCAAAATTTGCGGTCCTATGAGATCATAGCTCGTTTGGACATAAGTCACGATGTAAACGCTCTCGCCACAACAATCATGTTAGTAATGACTCTAACCGTCCAGTCCGTCCAGGTTGAATTTTTTTCATCACTCTATATTACAGTCTGCCATTATTCAACCCAGCTCATACGATGCTTTGCTTACTGTAGTTGTAGACTTGGTGCTTTCTTCTTTTTTCGGTATTTCAGTATTCTAGAATGATCGAATACAGCAAAAAACAGTAGATGATAGCACATTTATTTTGTAACATTTGTAACTAATCTTGAAACTTCTGTATCATATTTTTACGGCTTTCGGAATAAACATACCACTTGTTTCATTCTTCTGTCGATCTTCGTTTCCGAGATATTTACTCTTAAAATCAGGGAGCCTTTATAGGACACTCTAGATGGCGTAATATGTAGATTTGTAACAAGAAAAAGTACGTCAAAAAACAGCCTTGTATAGCTAAAGAATGAATGACAGCGTGGTTCGTTCAAATCTTTAATAAAACAAATTCTGAATCTATAAAAAATTGTTGCATTGCATATACCGTATATATACGTGTATAGGCAAAGTGAAAAATCCATCATTATATAGAATCACCTAAAATCAGCCATCTCAGCATTTGTTAAACTCGCCATTGCTACAAATAAGTCGACAACACATGACAAGCATCACTTCGTAGCCCACGAGAAAGACAGGCCCTGGCCAACACCACCTAGACAGAAGCCTGCGCACAGAAACGTCATACATTGTTACATCACACAAAAGCGGCTATTGTTAATCGTATTTCCACCAATAAAAAGCCCTAAATTTGGCCGTTTGATGATGATGCAACAATCTATACAGTTTCTGTGCGCAGGCCTTCTGTCTAGGTGTTGTTGCCCTGGCGCGGAAAAGTCACCTGATCATCTTAGTCCGAGTAACAATGTAACTTTCATTGTTTTCAACAAACGAAAAATTGCTGATTGTTAAAATCCAAGATGGAAACAATGAAGGTTACATTATTACTAGGACTAAGATGGTCAGATGACTTTTCCGCGCCAGGGTCTGTCTTTCTCGTGGGCTACGCATCACTTCGAGGCCAAGGATATAACAAGGCCTGGAAGCGAAAACGTCACCTGACCAACTGGGAGCTAGCAACAATCCAACCTTCATTGTCTGCAACAAAAGGAAAAATACTGATTTTTAACATCCAAGATGGAGACAATGAAGATTGGATTGTTGCTAGCACCCAGTTGGTGAGGTAACTTTTTCACTTCCAGGCCTTGTTATCTCGTAGGCCTCGGCATCACTTGATGTGACGTCACCAGCTGCTGCTGATCAAAGTCCAGCGAATTACAACGTTTCAAAAGGAGAACACTATTGCGTAATTACACTAACAAATTTCCAACTTTAAAGCGACATAAATCAACACCACCTCTACTCAAAGCCTGAGCACGAAAACGTCACACATTGTTACATCAACTACGGTAGAGTATTGTTAATCATATTTCTACCAACACCTCCTAGAAAGAAAGCCAAACAACTGAAACGTCATACATTGTTACATCATCCTAAGTCGACCAAATTTAAGGCTTGTCAGTGGTAGAAATACGGTTGACAATGGTCGAAATATGATGATGTAACAATGTAAGACGTTTCAGTTGTTTGGCTTTCTTTCTAGGAGGTGTTGATTTCTACCAATAATAAGCCCGAAATTGTCCCTACCGTAGGTGATGTAACAATGTATGATTTTTCCGTGAGCAGGCTTTCTCTCTAGGTGGTATTGCATTAATGCTAGATATTCAATGCAATTTAAGCCTTTCGCCCACAAAATACAAATTGTTCCGCGAATCTCCAAGTTGGACTGTTGCTGCGCAATGACAACAATACTCTTGCGTACGCAGTAAACGCGTGAGCACATGGGTTCATGCCACGTTGCAATTATAGAGATACAGGCAACCTCCTTAAAAACGGCGAATGATGTCGACGCTTTCGACCACAGATGGTGCTGAGTGTAACTTACTTTGTGATTTACCCTCGTTTGTAGAGAGAATGTAAAAATACAGGTTGACTATTCAATTAATTTCTGACCATTTCAGTACTATGATTTATTGACCCAATAATGTCTACAAACTTAGCATTTCAGTATGATATTTTAGGCAGTTCGAAGTTTTTATTCCCGTGGAAAAGTCTTGATGATATGCTCAATGTGGCCACCACGAACGTTTTGAACTGCTCTCAGCCGAATGGTGAAGTTCATAACTCTATCCAGGATTTCTGCATCCACAAGGGTGCAGCAGTCGACGATGCTTTGTCTGGTCTAAGGTTTTTGGTGCTGTAGTGAACACACTGTCTTTAAGGAACCCCCAGAGATAAAAATCACATGGGTTTACGTCAGGACTCGTAGGGGGCCAAAGAAAGTCACCCCCGAATCGATCTGGAAACCTGCTTGAAATGACACGATTTCCGAATTTCTGATTGAGAAAGTCTAGCACTTCATTAGTGGTGTGAGGCCTAGTCCCATCCTGTTGAAAGCATAGATGTCGAAGCGGTATACGCCTCCTTCGCAGCTCGGGGATGGAGAAGGTTTCCAACATGTTAAGGTAAGCCTGTGACGTTACGGTGCCCTCAAAACAGAACGGACCAATGAAGCCTCTTTAAGAAATCGCGCACCAAGCCATAACCTTTCGTGGATGAAGAGGTGACTTATGGATCTCATGAGGGTGCTGGGAATCCCAAAAACGAACGTTGTGTTTATTAACGTCACCTGACAGATGGAAGAAGGCCTCATCTGACACCCACAAGTTGTCCACGATGTCCTGATTGGCTTCCATTTCTGCTTTAAACTTCATCGCAAATTGTTGTCGCTTCTGTCTTCCAGTGTCTGTTAACTCCTGATAAACATGGATCTTATACGGGAACAGGTGTAAATCCTTTCTCAAAATTCGCCACGTCGTGGTATACGACAGCCCTTCTTCAATGGATAGGCGGCGAACAGATTTTTTGGTAGGGGAATCGACCAACCTTGTGCGAACATTTTCGACAAATTCGGCCGTTCGAACACGAGCTTCGCTCCCACCTTTTTTCTTGCCTTTAACACATCCAGTGGCACGAAATTGCTTGACAAAATCCATGATTGCTTGCCTGCCTGGTGCGTCTCGACACTTATACTCCTTCCGGAACTTTCTTTGTACGGTTACAGATGATTTTGTCTCGAAATACTATTCGACAACCTTGCATTTCTGCTCTGTTGATAAAGCGGGCGCCATTTTTCAACAATACGATTTTCTTGCAGCGCCGTTGCAACAATACAAACTCCAACTATTTAGAAATTCGATATAGCGCTCATATTCTTTCAATTGTTTATCCCTACTGCACGTCATTCGAGTGAAATGGTCAGAAATGGACTGAATCACCCGTTACATGAAATAGTAAACAAAAATTAAGCAAAAAAACTGTGGAATGGAACAACCAAAAAGGGAGGGAACCTTTGATCCACAAGGAGATTTGAAATACCGGATTAGTACTTGGTTCCTTCTCTTTTTGGATGAAATAGTAAAGAAAACTCTTCAATTTTGAGGACGGAAATTCAATTTTACGCAGAAAACCCTAATTTTGAGGACACAAATAAGAAATGTTTGGGTTTTTTTTTTACTTAATTTATTTGATATGTTTTTAATGTTGCTTCCAGCTCAGTGTACTGTTTTTCATTTAGTACGGCTCATTGAAATCCAATTTTTCCTCGTTATTTGAAATATTTCATTAATTTAATTAGGAACAATTTTGTATTTTGCATTTTGTATTTATGAATTTATGGAAAAAGATGCGTAATTACAGTGAAGTAATCGAAAAGTTAATTCTTACAAGAATAAGCGGATAGATTTTCGTAGGCAAAAAAATTAGATTTTAATTTAGATTTATTCTTAATTCTCTAAATTCAATTAGTTTTCATAAGCCATACAATAAAGGAACGTCAGCTCTTCGATAATTTTGAACATGAACTCGATAAACCCAAATTTTTAAGATTCTTCCGCCAAGAGTTAATTCCGCAGAAAATTTCAATTATTATTCAAGTTTCGCTTGACTGAGCAAAAGGTCGTAATCAACATTTATTACCGTTTGCTTTATTATAAAAGAGAGAGAGAAACGTTGGAGAAAGCGCCTCCCTTTCTCACAGGCTGTAAATTTTTCTTGTTTTCCATGCGGCTTTAATTCAGACTGAAATGGTAAGGGAAGTGAGTGCTGACGACTATTGATTCCGTATTAATAGCGCCCGAGTTTTCCTTTATGAACCTTTCCCAGGTGAGAATAAAATTCTGGATGAAGAGTCAATTTTCATAACAAACGTCTCGTGTTCTTGAGAGATGCGCGTGAAATTTAAAGAGGTCGTTACGTTGCTTAAAATTCCCAGTGAAGGTATAAAAATCAAGGTGTAGCATTTCCTCTTCCTTAAAATACGTTACAACCATTAGAAAATTGTGTGGCTTAAATTTTTGGAAACTTTCACTTTGTTTCGCTTTATAAATTCTTTATGAATGAACGTCCATTATGCGAACCCGGTTACTCGAATTCTTTATTGGGTAT
This sequence comes from Rhysida immarginata, assembly GCA_023313115.1. Taxonomy (NCBI): domain Eukaryota; kingdom Metazoa; phylum Arthropoda; class Chilopoda; order Scolopendromorpha; family Scolopendridae; genus Rhysida; species Rhysida immarginata. The sequence continues at coordinate 1,420,275 of JAHWFO010081923.1, forward strand.
CCGATGTCGAGTTTTAAAATATGATTTTAGAATGTAAATGAAAAGCTTAATTATTATTTAGAATTAAGTAAAGTGTTTAACATTAGTGTTATTCAATGCTTCATTATATGTGATAACAAAATAATTTCGTAATAAATCATTCAACCAATACGACTTCACTTTAAAATTACAATTCTCATAAAAATAAGTGTTCGAAATTTATTTTTATTTTATTCAACTTTACTATATACGACGCCACTTTCCTTCCTTTTTCTACAATGTTGCCCAGTTCCTTCAAGAAATTCAATATTTTCAGATTTCCTCTAAAATTGAGGGATTATTGCAAATCTGCTTAGATTTACTTTGTCAAAATCAATGTAAATAAAGACTGGCTTGAAGAAGAGGACTAATAATTTCTCATAAATATGGTCTTAACGTTCGTTTAAAAGAAGTTTCGGTTTGGATTTTGAATTTAATCATTTTCCAGCCAAGGCCTTTCAGATTAAAGTTTAGGAATATTTTTTAAAAACTTGCAATATAACAGTTTTGAAGAAACTAAGCTCTTAAATTTTATTTGAATATTCTCTTAATTATATATAAAATTATAAGTTTATTTGTAAATCTGCTTTAATTAGGGTGCGTAAGGTATTTGAGGACAGATTCACGTCAAGAAAGAAAACAGAGATATAAGTCGAGATAATAACTTTATTATCGAAACATATAATGAGCATACACAAGAAACCTTTTTGTTATATGGCTATTCAATGAATCCGCCTTCAGCTTCTATAACTGCTTCAATGCAAGATCGAAACCGTCGACATGCGCGAATCAAATGGTCATGGTTCATATTGGTCATTACTCAAACAATGGCAGACTTCAATTCATCTTTGGTGTTATGGGGGTGTTGATTGACCTCTCTCTCCACAACGCTGATAGACACTGATCCTGGTCAAAGTTTTTTTCATCGGAGAAAACCATAGCAAATCAGCTTCACACGGATTTTTCAGCGTGTTTAAGAGCCTTTTCGATCTGAGTAGGCGGTTTTCCCGTGTTTGGTCTGACATAAACTGACCTCTTTGCATAACATACGAGTGCTATCTGATGTTTTCATGGACAACATTTCTGATTGTCCCTTCCGACACATGGAGATCTTTGGCAAGTGACCTCATGGATGTTCTGGGATTGTCATCGATGGCCTGCTGCACTTGCTGAATAAATTCAGGTGTTCTGATGATGTCAGCACGTGAGGCATGCTTTTTACGCCTTGCTACTGATGCAACATTGCCATCTTCGGTCTCCAACTCCATCCGCAATTTGTGGACGAATGATCTTGCGACCTTTAGAAATTGTGATATCTCTATAGTTGCCGCCACGTAAGTTGAACGATCTTTTTGACATGCGCAGTAAGTAATTTCATCAATATGCTTTGTCTGGATTTTACCCGTGAATGCACTTGTCCTACTATAGTAATGGTGGAGATATCGTTGAAACGTGGAAAGCCTATTAAAATTCTAATAAAAACAAATTGCATTTGAGTCGACTGTTCTGCGTCATTTTTGAATTGAAAACTTCTATAGGCGCACCACATACAAAATTTTGCTGGAGAGTGAAAGTGTCTGATCCGTCACGCTCGGAAGTGAAACGTTTTCCGGTAAAACTCGGGAAAACTCGGATTTCTTTATTTTACTAGGAAAAACTAAACTTCGGGAAAACTCGGGAAAACTCGTAGGAAGTTTATTAATTATTAAGATAACTTGAAAACGAATTAACTTTACCACAATCTGTTTCATCAATCTATTAATATGGGACAGAGCACGAACAAGATCGAACGTGAGATACCATGAATAGGTATGCGCTCTAATGGCACGTGCTCTAATGGTACAATTATGATACACCATTAAAAATTTCCTATAGGCAGATATTTCAGATAGTAAATCAAACAATTCGTCACAACGTGTCATGAAAGAATATATAAGAGTAACTAGTGATAGCAGATATTGGTCTAGTGACACGTGTACGTGTAAGGATCTCAAAAATGAATTTATATGGTAAACAATGATACTGGGAATTCTTTAGTAGCACGTGCCCTAATGGTATCCTGTGGTACTGTTGTAACTTTCAATGGTAAGATATGGCATGTAATATATCAAACAACTCGTAACAAAGTGTCATGAATGAATATAACGAGTCAATAATGATAGTGGGAATTGGTTAGTAGCACGTGCCCTAATGATACCATATGGCACCCTATGTTACTGTTGTTACTTTTAATGTATAGATATGGCATGTAATGTATCAAACAGCTCTAAACAACATGTCATGAATGAATATAACGAGTCAATAATGATAGTGGGAATTGGTTTAGTAGCACGTGCCCAAAAGATACCATAGGGCACCCTATGTTACTGTTGTTACTTTTAATGCGTAGATATGGCATGTAATATACCAAGCAGCTCATAACAACGTGTCATGACTGAATATAACGAATAAATAATGATACTGGAATTGGTTTAGTAGCACGTGCCCTAATGATACCTTATGGCACCCTATGTTACTGATGTTACTTTTAATGCGTAGATATGGCATGTAATATATCAAACAGCTCATAACAACGTGTCATCACTGAATATAACGAATAAATAGTGATAGTGGGAATTGGTTTAGTAGCACGTGCCCTAATAATACCATATGGCACCCTATGTAACTGTTGTTACTTTTAATGCGTAGGTATGGCATGTAATATATCAAACAGCTCGTAACAACGTGCCATGACTGAATATATCGAGTCAATAATGATAGTGGGAATTAGTTTCGTAGCACGTGCCCTAATAATACCCTATGGCACCATATTTTACTGTTGTAACTTTCAATTGTAAGATATGGCATGTAATATATCAAACAACTCGTAACAACGTCTTATGACTGAATATAACGAGTCAATAATGATAGTGGGAATTGGTTTAGTAGCACGTGCCCTACTGATACCATATGACACCTTATGTTACTGTTGTTACTTTTAATGCGTAGATATGGCATGTAATATATCAAACAACTCGTAATAACGTGTCATGACTGAATATAACGAATAAATAATGATAGTGGGAATTAGTTTACATACAGTTTACTATAGTACAGCAGTAGCCAAACGAAGGTGTGTACTCAAATACCTTATGCACCCTGTATTTTACAATAAGAGCGTATTTAAAGTTAACTTAAGGGTGAATATTAAGCTAATTATACTTGAAAAATTGAAATTGAAAATTTTTTAAATATTTTAAAAATTATGTCTTAACATTTATGCATTATTTTGTATTGCTAAAGCTTTAAAAATGTTCTTGCAAAATTCAGAAGTTTACGGCATCACCTGAAATTATACATTAAATAGAAGTTTCATTATTTCTTTGGTAATTCTTGTTATTGTATAATACACCTAAATAAAAATCACATAAAAATTGCGATTATTAATTCAAAATAAATATTAAAACTCACCCTGTGTACAGAGAGGGAGATAGAGAATACGTATAGTAGTCGTAGCAAAGCCCTGTGAAGAGTTAGCAAATTAAAGTTTATCGCTGTTTCAATTACACGCATTATCGCCAGCTTTAAAATACACTTTCAACACATTTTAAACATTTTCAATTTTTTTAATATTTTGATAAATTCATAGCGAACTGTTAAGTACTCGATTTTAGACAGGATTATATTGACTTTTTTAATAGCGCCTATTCTTAATCTTTCTATATATCTTTTTTGTCAATATATTTGCCTATCTATACCTATTATATGCATACAAGACGTGAAGAAACTATAAAGGCAAACTGTTTGGGATTGATTGCTGACAGACAAGGAACAAAAAGGTGTCTTAAGACCATATGAGAGTTTTTTCAAACGTTCTCAGCTGTGGATCAATCCACTTGAAAAATGAATTGAAATCGGTGATTAATATGTTGAGCAGAACTGAAATGTGTTTGTTTGTGCTGAAGAAGGTTTGTTGTGCATTAAAGCCTGTTTTCTGTTAAACTGCTTGTTATTTTGTCATTCATTCGGAGAACTTTCGGGAAAAAACCCTCGTATGTCCGAAGCCGCGTGTTAAGTCCACAATATCGGCATCAAGTAAGGGTACCTACGAAGATGTTTTGAAAACCTTTGCTTCGTAGGCGATAGCTTTAGCTATTTGCGAGATAGCTGGGCTATGCATCTCATGAAAGCTTGGAATGTCCTCTCCACGACGGTCAACAACCTCTGACGGTCCGGGAGAAACTTTTGTTGAGCTTTTCGTGAAAACATTGATAATTTTACATTTATAGATGACTGTAACGTTTTACGAAAATTTATATTAGTGGCCCGTAGAAGTCAAAATTGCAGATTTAGTGGTCCGTGAAGCCCGAATGGTTGAAATACCAAGTAATAATGAATAGTTATAATGAAGGAATGAAAATCACCTCTTGCCCACACAGAAAGAATTTGAATGCACCGTATACGCATTTCGGTCACTTTGTGGCCATCTTTCAACGGAATACAAGGAATACATTAACAACAGGTTGAATTTACATACAGTATGGGTCAATCAGGACAAAGAACCAAAGGGCCAATGGTAAAAAACTAAAGTAATAAATTGGCATAAGCCAATGATAAAGAAACTAAAGTAAAGTTACCGAATGGTTGCCGATGGCTGCTCTACCAGAGAGTGTCTTATTTTTCAAAGTAGTCCAAATACTTGCAAAGTTGGACAAGTTTCTTTCATTCTGTCGGCGAAAGAAATCGGGCGTCTACTGCGAGCACCAGTGATGCACTGCTGCTTTCACTTCCTTATCATTTGTGTAACGATAACCTTGCTTTAGATGTTTCTTCAGAGGTTATGGGTCGTCCACTGCGGAGCTATTCATGCAGGCTTGTTGTGCCTGGATTGCTGCCCCAGGATTCACATTCCTTGCCCAAGTTCTGACAACGCTCGTCCTTCGATGAATGTCTAAGTGGACAATCCACCGCGGTCGTAAACGAACACAGCACGTTGTTTCAACTGAAAGACCATGTGCGTCTTTTGGCCTTTACGCTAGATGTTATGATACTCCGTGAACCGGGCTTTTCTTTCATACTAGTTTCATATCCGTATCTCGCAAATAGCTGAGGGCGAAATCTTTCATACTAGTTTCATAAGAGGCGAAATGACCGTTACAATGGTGTTGCAAAGTCAAAGCAGAGACTGGCGAAAGCTCTCACTGATCCCACGTTCACATTGAACTCGCAATCTACGATCCATCTATTGCAAAAACGAGGCATTTCCGGAAATCTTCATAGATATATTTTTCTGCCTTATCGTCTCAGCTATTACCCCCTCCATAAAGTTATAACACTGTATGTATCCTCACTAATGCTAGATAGGATTATAAGGAATCCCATATCTTAGCGGCCTTGTAGGATGCTCTGTTGTACTATGCGGAGGAACTGGCTGGCGCAAAAGCCATCGGATGATACACCTTAGAGAAGAAATAAGATAGAGCGCGTAAAGATCTTTGCGCAGGTAGCAAACATCCCCAAGTCACGTGACTCGAAGTTTCGGCTATGTTAGCACCAACATCTCTCACTATCAGCTCTTGTCTTTCCTCACAGCAACCGTTCATCTTACGGAGAATTATATTCCTGAAAATGCTAAACGACACAGTCTTTGTATTGTAAACAGCGCCGCTTCGCTCTCATCCATCCCCAAATCACGTGATCTTTTCCCAAATCGCTACTGGCTATTTTGCTTCAATGTTGGCACCCTGAAACTGCGCAGGCGAATGTTCTCTCTATCTTATTTCTTCGCTATGGATGATACAAACATCGATTTGTATAAAGTACAGCAAATATTGGCCTAGATCTAATAATAAATCCAACCTAATTTTCTGCAGGAAAATTTTTAATTGTACTAAGAAAAGAACGCAATTATGTATAAAAGTTTGCGTTTGAATATGCAATAACAGATTTCTTGCTTGAATGGAAATTTGGAAACTCTCACTTGCTCTGGAAATCAATCATAAATGTTTAAATTTGATGTGCTGTAATATTTTGCTTGATCTTGAAGCATTGGTAATTACTAACAGCGTTTGTCCGAATCCATCCTTTAAAAAAAATTGACTGAGCACCATTTTTTCCATCGAAGTCATTTATTTTGAAACTGATATTCATTACCAGTTTGAGAAGAGATTTCGATTTTTCCCCCTTCCTTCTTCCCCGTGATGAATGGCCGTTAATCTAAATAAAACGATTACGTCATTTTTCATCATTCACAATTTATGAGATTAACTTCGTCTTTAAAGGCGGTGATTAATAAAAAAAAAGAAGAAAATCACACAGCAATATCGATTATAGGATTAGGATTTCCTTTTTAATGAATTATTAGAAACAAATTAAGGCCATTCATCACAGATGAATCCAAGTAAATTAATCTTTTTGCAAAATTTTACGTTTCAAAATTTTCAATAATTTTTTTAAGGTAAGTTATTTTTTATTGTGTATAAAAAATGTAAAACATTACAATTAACTAGCCTTGTATACGTATTATAAATTTGTAAATTCTTTCTCCGACAGCTTCTTGGAGATTTTCAGCCACTGCCTTAAAGTTCGTGATTTTGAAATACACTATGTAGAAGAAAAAGATTGGACACCCTCTTTCATGAGCATTTGAGCTTACCCACTTCCGTCAAGTGGTCAGTGAGATTTAAAATCGGAACTGAGAGTGGCTACCTGAAAACACCTTTCCGATTTCGAAAAGACCATTATAATAAGAGTTACGGGTGTATGCGATGCATTGTTGACAATCGACAGGTCCTAAATTCAACTCTATTCTTTGCTGTCAACAGGTGGTAGAATGAAGGATATTGCAGGAATGAAGATCGACCCGGAAGACCCACGAAACTGCAAAACAGGGATAGGAGAATTTTGGATATTATGGTTCAATCAAGACTCTTCGTAAAGAAGCCCATGAATTTGGATATTATGGTCAAGCAGCCGCCCATGAACCATTCAGTTCAGCACCTATAGTTGTGTAAGAAGCACAGGAATTGAACATAGGAACTATGACGATGTGCGTGTTTCAGGTCGGATGATCATTTGTGGGTTTGACGGTTACCGGGGTATATAGTGCGAACTGAGAAGCATGGTGGTGATGACGTGCTGGTATAGGGTCGTCTCAGTTGGAACGGCATGGGTCCGCTGATCTAGTGAAGAGAAACATTAATTCCCACATATGCCTTGTGGACAACTCGGTGCTCTTTACTTTGTGGCAGTTCTATGGAAACAATCTATATGTCTTCCATGATGACAATCCACCTGCCATGTTCACAGAGTTACATGATGGATTGATTTCCGCAAAGCGCGGATCTCATTCTTATACAAAACCTGTGTAACGACTTCGAATGACGGGTGCGAGCCAGGCGGTTCCTTGAGTTGGCCAATGTACTCCAGGCGAAATGGCGACATATCCTGATTACGGTAGTCCAAGAACTTGTGGATAGTTTACCCAGAAGAGTTGCTACTGTAATCGCTGCACGCGGTGCCATAAATCCTTTTATCCCATTATCCCACAGTGTCCAACAACTTTTTTTACACATAGTGTATATTTATAAGAAAAAGCCAGAAAATCTTTAGAATCAGTCATAATTGCAAACATGATAATCCATATACTCGTGGCTACCGTAAGAAAATGCCTTTTAAGATCCTAGCTATGTGCATAAAGTTATCATAAGTCCCATCTCTTCCTATTTAGATATTTTTCATGGCAAACATTTGAAATATTTTGATCTGTACTCAACATCAACAGTACTTTATTCTTTGGTTGCAATATTCACTCATCGTCACAAAAAAATTGCGCCCATAGAAAACCTATGGAATGCTATGGAACGTTCTGTTAATACTCCACCGTTGGCACAAGATCTCCAAGAGCTACAAGCCAAAATCCAGTCTGCGTGGGATGAGCTGAGTCAAGAATACATTAAGAACTTGTACGACTCTATGCCACGACATTTGGCAGTATGCAGTAGAAATAATTAATGCGCCCCAACATCCTATTAAAATTTGTAATGATTTTGGTATTTTGACCAGTAAATTTTGTCATACCCACGTTCATTGTTTAATTATTTGTTGTTTTTGGCGACTACTAACTTTGTTTCAAATATCTTTTCTATCTGAAGATTCCTTTTGGGTATAACTTTTTTTTTTTGATGATGAGTATATTTTACAATTTTTCTGCAAGTCTTCATTTTTGGAACATACTGTTTAATGGTTTTACACTATGTGACTAAAAATTTCCAAACACTACTCCAAAGCAATACTACACGTCCTAATTAGCAGGCACATGATATCTAAGATAATATAAATAGAAACATGCCTTACTGAACTCATTTGTCATTCACATTGGTGCGGAATCGGTTGCCCAACAAACCTCAGTGAGTTCCAACGTGACACCATCATAGGGTAGCTTACAACTATTTCAAAAACATGTATACACACTTCAGGAGAAGTAGAATTTGTTAAAACGTGTTTGAAAAGATGTATATTTACATGAAGTAAGGTTGCAAATAATTTTGAAGATTTCAACGCACTTTCCGGGTTACACATTTACAATAAATGCTCAAACTGATGGCTTTCAGCGTCGTTGCATCTGAGTACGGACCACTACTGCTTCAGGCCCACCAAAATTTGCAATGGGATTTCAGCACATGTTGCTTTAATCTCGTCCCAAAGTGTGTCTGTCCAGGTTATCTGGTTTCCTTTGGTGCACCTTATCCTTTTACTGTTCCCCATAGGTAAAAATCGAGGAGTGTAAGATCTATGTTTACATTTTACTGCAAATACTCCGTTCAACTGTAAGTGATACATTGTCAAGAGGAAATCTCAAGGAGCAACTTCAGTTAAAGAGTTAAATGACAGGTTAAAGAAAACGACAGATTGTCGAGTATTATTACATATGACACGATGCAATCGAAAGCCTTCAGCTGAAACAATTGCTACAGTCCTAAATGCCTTTTCAATACCATCACTAAATTCGCTACTCGCCAGGATCTAAGGACCTTAGGTTTCCGTGGCTGTGCTACTGCTCATAAACTTTACTCGGTACACATTAGAAATAACATGGTCAAATTTGGGTCTGGAGAATGTCCGGAGAAAATATTTTGTATTTGGCAGGAAACAAGTCTCAATCACAGGCTGTTAAATCTAGCGACTATGTTGGAGATAGATTAGTTCCCAGCCCCATCAATCAAACAAATAAACCACAGCTCGTGGTGCATAAACTCGAAAACTGATGGGCAGCTCAGTAGAAAGTGTCGCTGTTGGTATTGCAAAAAATGCAGTAACAGTACAAATTGGCAGCCTGCAGTATTGAACTTTAGATCTTCGTGGCGATCTATAATGACGCCGCTCAATCTGTGTTCGAATCCGTTGCTCCTGTTACTAAAACATGATATTACAGGGTCGGGACACATTAATATGACCACCTCTCCTCGAACATGTTGGAACGTCCCATGGTATGCAGATGAAAAATCATTGCACGCCTTTAAAAGCTGAAAACAGCAGACGTGTAGTAGCATCCGTTAACACAGCAATTGTCGCGCTCATGGGCAGAGCAAGTGACCTGTCGAACCGGTGGGGGAGGTGTGACTGTTTGGGGGATGTTTTCATGGTATGGTCTGAGTCCACTGATACCGCTGGAGGGTACACTGAATGCTGTTCGTTACCTGACGATCGTCGCAGATCAGGTACACCCCTTCATGTCGACAGTGTTTCCTCAGGGTGATGGCACCTTTCAACAGGACAATGCTCCCTACCATACTGCCAAAATTGTCCACAACTGGTTCGAGGAGCATGAGGATGAATTCAAGCTACTCCCATGGCCACCAAACTCCCCGGATGTCAACCCCATTGAACATTTATCGGACCATCTCGATCGCCATGTACGCAAGCTGGACCCTCCACCATGCACGGTGATGGAATTACGTGATGCACTGATCGCCGAATGGTCCCAGATATCTGCAATCACCTTCCGAGGACTTATTGAATCTCTGCCACGTCGACTAGCTGCTGTGCTTTCCGCCAGTGGTGGATATTCCGGATACTAGCAAGGTGTTCATATTAATCTGTCCCGACCCTGTATACCGCCAGCTAACAATAAACTCTACTTTTTTATCATCGAGTGCATGAAATGCAAGGGTTAGTCTATTTGCTTTGAGGTAGTTTAGGTATGTAAATTACATGAAGTAAAGCGGTATTCTCTGTTTCCGTTGTATGCTACTATTAAAATTCCTACCCTCGTACACAGGAGAAACAATTATGCCTAGAAGTACAGGACTACTATAAATAATTCATTCGGTTTTATAAATCTGTGTTCTCTGAAGTATTACACTTAGAGATATAATAGATACTTCGATTTTATAACCGTAAGGTAACTAATATTGCATCACACTCTATAATTGTTCTATGTTTGCCCCTATGATCACACAACGCACATCATAGCGGTAGTCGAGCTCACCTGACGTGCGTGGTCGAACGGTGCTTTTCCATTTACACTGACATTTTCCTTAAACAGCCGATACAAACGCAAAATGCTGTTTACATCATGGTTCTTTTGTGAACGCTCTTCTACACTAACATCTCGCATATTTCAGCCCACAAAATCTCTTTTTCTGTTTTTGCGCCATTTTGTAAAGGCACTGCACGCGTGCTGCCGACTGGTGTATCACACTGCCAGTGCAAAGTTGGTGTAAAGGCACTGCACGCGTGCTGCCGACTGGTGTAAAGACACTGCCGTGCAAAGTTGGTGAGTTTAAGGTTCTTTTCATATATGATTTAAATCAGTATGTTTACAATTTGGATACTTTGGAAATCGAGTAAATCATCGATAGTAGTTCCTGTCTAATGAAAATCATTATTCTTTGCTTGCTCAGCTTAATCATGTAATTTGAATTAATTTTATCCGTTTAAAGCATATCATTCTTCAGATTCTTTTCACATTTGTAATGGAAATCTACCTAATTGAATACGAAACGATGAAGAATTAGTAAACATGACAAAGTAGATAAGAATTTGTATTTTTTAGCTACGGTATCTGTCCATTTTCACTAACCCTGTAACGAATGTCCTACTTTGTGGATCAGAAATCATATGTTGATTCCTATTATCTAGGGAGATCAACCTTTAAACTAAGTGAAGGTCTTTCACGGGTAAGGCAAACACTTAGAATTATTTCGACGTAGATTGTATCCCGTTGGGACCCGAGAGTAATATTCAAACCTTCTATTGGACTCTGTTCGGTGTCAATGGCTTATCCCTTCAACAAGGTAAACATAGCGAATTGGGAGAAAAATTTCTTTAGTCGATTTTAAATATAAAATGGAATTTTTAAAAAAGCGTTTGAATATTTACTTTCCACGTCAAAACATTAAATCAGCCACAGGCTCAAAACAAACGCCTGTACCAAATGTTCATAAGAAAAAAAAAATGTTTAGATTTCATTTCCTTAAACGCGTCTCCGTTTAGTGTCATCAGAGGAGGAGAAAGAGAGAAAAACGTATAATAAAAGCGCCGGTTGTTTTGAATGTTATTAGAAGGACGGCGGTTGATATTCCTTTTTGGGGTCTGCATCTGACAGTTTATTAAGAGCGCCCAATCCAAAGTTTAAGGGGGGGGGGGGTGGAAGAGATGAAAAGGAAGTAGAAGAAAGAGGGATCCGATTTCCTTGGTTTTTCGCCGAGATGGTCATCAGATAGCTTTGTTCCCCTCCGGCCGTGTCATGCCTTAATCTCTTTCTGGCTGCTTTAGGCAGGGATGGAGTGACACGCTGTTTACTCAAAGCCTCAGATAATGGCATTTCCGGCGCCTCCAACCCCCTCCCCACTTTGGTCCCCTTCGGTCTCACACCTGACAGCCTGACGGGGATCCTTGCCCGGACGACAAACATTTCTCCCCAGCGAGCACTGCCGAACAGAGACTCCGCACGGACCGCCAACTTCTGAAGAACCTTCGTTTCTGATTGGATTTCTTTCTCTTTTTTTGTCTATCAGTGATGACGACTCCAAACTCCCTCCATATTGGCCTTTTTGTGGATATTACAGTGAGAAGAATTTTTAAAAAATGGCAAAAAAATGGAAAAATGATATTGTGATGTTCGTTTGACAGTTGCGGTAAATTACCAAATTCGGTTCAACGTTATTCTACATCTTTTAATTATATTTATATCAATTGGATCATTTCATAAGCCATCCTGAAAATATTTTATAATTGTAATTTCAATATTAGTTAAGATTTTGATAAAGAAAGTATACTGTAGCATTCATTGTCTTTATCTAAAGAGATAATTATTACACAATTACATGTATATCAACGTAATTCAGTAACCAGAAAGTTGTTTATAATTTCCTGCAGTGTATTTTTACCATAAACTTCCGAGCTGGCCTTACCAAGTACGCCAGTTGACAAGGGTAATCGGTTTTGGTCTTGTCAAATATACTATCTGGCCATTCGTCACCGGACACCTCTCCAAAAGCACATGGGATCGTCCGTACACGTCTTACAACTTATAAAAGATGTTAACGGGTTAAAATACACTAATACCAGCTACTGCAGTCAATATCAACAGATGGCGCGAAGGAAAAAAGATCATCATTGGAGACCACATGTTTGGGCATTCGATCCATGAGATTTCCAACAAATTTCAGAATATCCCCCTCCACAGCGAGTGATATTATTTTTAAGTGGAAGCGAGAGGGGATTATAACATGCCAACCCAGACCCATTATACCGAAAAAATTGACAGATTGCAACCGTCGATACTTGAAGCGTGTGTTGATGTCAAACTGGAAGGCTTCGTTAAAAACGTTGGTATAGGACTTTTGATCGGCGGCGTCTAGTGATGCAATTCATCGTATTGTCCGCCGAGAGATCGTCGCACTTGGTTTTCATGGACGAGCAGCACTTCAAAAGCCAAATATCACAGCCCTCAATGCGACCCGTCGGTTACAGTCATGCGAGGAACGCCGCCACTGGACCCCAGAACAATGGAAAATCATCCTATGGAATCCCACTAGTAGTTGTCGAGATCCGATGGACGTGTACGGATTTGGCGACTGCCCGTCGAACAATATTTACAGGACTGTATCGTATCTACAGTGAAATTCGGATCAGCCGTCGTCATGGTCTAGTCATGCATTTCGTAGCATGGTCTTGATCCCCTTGTTTTAGTTCGCGGAACCATGAATGCTGAAATGTACCAAACAGTTCTGAACAATTCTGCGCTACCGACATTGTGGGAATACTTTGGTAATGGTTTGAGGAATTAAGTGTGGGAAAACTTGAATAGCCAGCCCAAAGTCCAGATCTCAACCCTATTGAAGACTTTGAGACGAATTTGAGCGCCGGTTGAGAGTCAGATCATGTCGCCCAAAGAACATCACTTAACTATTTGCCGAGTTTAAGGATTAATGAAGCAAGATTGGTGGAAAGTCCGCAAATTAGTGGAAAGTCTTCCTCGAAGGGTTGCGTAAGTCATTGCGGCGAAAGGCAGCCCTACAAAATACTCATGTCGTGCAAGGTTCGGTTTAACTTCCTAGTACGGGATGACGATGGCCAGATAGTGTAGATGCCTTAAGCAATAAAGTTTAAATGGACATGGATTCATTACGTTATACAGGGTGAATACAAAAGTCTGAACACCCCTTTTATTTTTTGAACCGAAGCAGATATGTCAATTTTGATGAATCCAATGAATAGGAAGTGGTGGGTGGCCTATCCTATGGTGCACTTTTCATCATCCCAAATATGCAAATTAGGACACATTCAAAATTTATCTCAAAAACCGTAAGAGATAGAGAAAAAAAATCCAATTGCAAACTTGTTCAGCATAAAAAAACAAACAAAACAAAAAAAAAATCATCCAAATCGGACCAACCAATCACCCACAATCACGTGGTGAACTGTTTGTAGCTTACAAACAGTCTCACTGCACAAGGAAAACTGAATGTTGATATTTCCATCACGTAAAGCATGCAAATCAAAACATTAACAAATTACCATACTCACATTCACTTTCACGCGGAAAAGCAAATAAAAGGCATGTTTCAGCACACAGAAGACAGAACAATTCCAGGATGGCAAGCTACACTGTTCCAGAAATGGTCAACATGATCTTCTGCTTCGGAGAGACAAGGAGAAACCTACATGCTGTAGTTAGGTTGTATCGAGACAGATACCCTAACGAACGCCATCCATCTCGTCAAACAATGCGTCACATTATTCAAAGATTCGAGGCTACTGGGAATGTTAATGCAGAACGAGGACGAACAAAGGCACAAGGCGACGAGGATACAACAACACTAGTTCTGGCTGCAGTTGCTGCAAATCCCCACACATGCAGCAGAGCAATTGCTGCAGATGTTGGGTGCCATCAGAGAACGGTTCTCAACATTCTACATGCACATCATTTTCACCCATACCATATTCATTGTCATCAGGAGTTTCTGCCATTGGATTATGTTGGTAGGGCCGCCTTCTGCAACTGGTTACTTACGATGGAACACTGACTGCAGAACGCTACCTGGCTGAAATTCTCAACGTGGTAGTCACAGACTTCATTGACAATTTGCCATTGGCTTCGTATCAGCGCACGTGGTTTCAGCATGATAGAGCTCCTCCACATTACGAGTTGGTCGTTCGCGAGTGTCTAAGTGAGATGTTTGAACAACAGTGGATTGGCTTAGGAGGACCAGTTCGTTGGCCACCCCGCTTCCCTGATTTTACACCACTTGACTTTTTCTTGTGGGGATACCTGAAGGACTAGGTTTATGCTACGCAGCCCGCCTCACTGGAGGATCTGGTTCAACGAATCCAGGAAGCGTGCCGAGGAGTGACACCAGCCATGCTTGCCGATGTTTTGGCGTCAGTTAGGTTCCGTGCCCAATTGTGTTATGGTGCCCACGGTCGTCACATCGAGCATTTTGTTGATTAACTTATTTTTTAAACTGTTTGACGTAACTTGCTTTTGTAGTGTGACTGTTTGTAAGTTACAAACAGTTCACCACGTGATTGTGGGTGATTGGTTGGTCCGATTTGGATGATTTTTTTTTGTTTTGTTTGTTTTTTTATGCTGAACAAGTTTGCAATTGGGTTTTTTTTCTCTATCTCTTACGGTTTTTGAGAAAAATTTTGAATGTGTCCTAATTTGCATATATGGGATGATGAAAAGTCCACCATGGGATAGGCCACCCACAACTTCCTATTCATTGGATTCATCAAAATTGACATATCTGCTTCGGTTCAAAAAATAAAAGGGGGGTTCAGACTTTTGTATTCACCCTGTATAAATGTCCTTTGGGCTGGTTAGAGCAGTTCCCCAGCTCGCAGGTTAGATTACGGAGATTAGTTGAAGGTTTCTGGTTCGAGTCTAGGCTGTGGAATTTTCTATTTTCATCAATAATATTTTCTTTTTGTTTGAGATCAAGAATCACATTATATGTTTGATAATAAACCTATTCGCATTTTACTATTTTCTTTAGCTTTCAGGAGATTTCGAATTTTTCGAATACTTCATCACACAGAACTTCTCACAGCAATATCTCTTCTTTCTGTTTTGGGAATTATTTGGTATAGACAATAGTGAAATGCAACAAATGTAATGGTGCAATTAATATAATGACTGACTTCATTTTAATGACTCTACAAAACGTTTAATGGAATTAAGAGCATATATCAGAAAAACGGGAAAACAAAATAAATAAAATACTTATTTCCTTTTATTTGCCATTCTCTTCTCGTGCTCAACGGTTGAAAACATCCGAAGTGTAAACTATTCAAAGCGTGCTAATTTGTGTTTATATTCGTAGCCCAACCTTGAATGCCGAAATATTTTATCCTAATTACGTGACATGAGCTGAACAAAGAAGGCGCTAAAATTAAAATTTCCAACTTCCAAGAGATTTACATAGACAATTCAGGAATAGGTTTATTTGTTATTTTTGACGTGCTTATATTTTTTCAAATTATTAAAACCCATTTTTATTTCAAAAATCTGATAATAAAATTCAACATTGGAAAAAGAGTATGTTTTGAAAGGGGAGTAAAGGTCTGATATTAGGATTGCAAACAGCGCGCGTTTCAAGAGAGCGTATATCGAACCAATTCCTGATTACGGCAATCTACAGACGGTGTCAAAATATCGTTAAGATTTTCACCAAAAGCATATATATATATGACAAGTATTAAATATGATAAGCACAATCGATATTTCAAAAAACTCAAAAATGCTTCAAATTTTCATCTAGGGTGAGTCAGGGGAAAGTCGATCAGTGGGGAAAGTCCATCAAGCTATTATTTTTTGGAGCTCTCAACCATTGGCGATAGTAAACGACATCCAAGCAATCCCATAACGTTAATGGCGGTTTCGTCGGACCAAGGTGTATAGTCGAAAAATAATCCCAACTGCTGCTGGTGTGACCAAGTGATAATTCAGTTTTCCTGTCTTCTAATCTGACCACAAATGTTTCGGTTTATATTGATCAATCTATCAACTTAATAAATGTAATATTGCTGATCGTACAAGTACTGGTGTTAGGTTTAGTTGTGGTAATTGGTTTGGCGTGCTAGCCATTGTTGTTTTTTTTCAGCTCTCACTTTGTTTACCGTTATTGTATGGGGCAAATCTGATCGATCATATGATGCAATGTTTTCTGATAAAAAAGTGTGGAATTTAAAATAATTAGATGGTTTGGTATTAACGTTCTTTTCCAACTGCTATGGTCATTTCAGGACGGCGTTATAAGGGCCGCAAATTTTGCCTCGCAAGGGTTCTTTAATGTGCAGCCGGCAAACGACTACACAGGACCTCGGCTTTACTTCCCTTCCGAAAGAAGTGCGTGATCTCAGAATTTCCCCCCCTGAAAAAATCCTCGTTGTCTTCGGCCGGGGTCGAACCCGCGTCCTCGGGCACCAGACGCGATCACGCAATCACTGAGCCGCCAAGGCCGATTAAAATAATTAAGGCCACATATAACACCGTTTATACAGAATATGTTCCAAATTGTGCCGAAGGTAGCAAAAAATCAAATCAAAAAAAATCTTAATACAGAATACAGTTGAGGTATATGACTGATAACTAAATTTAAAACATACATTTGCTTCTCAACTTTAGTGTAAACTTTTTAAATAAGAACATTACTTTATAATGAAAGTGGAAATTTGGGTGAAACAATTTATAATAATAATAATAATAACAATTTTTGAACTAATGACTAATAGAACAACAATTTTGATAAAACAACATTTTTGATAACATCAGAATTAAAAAATTCTTTAACATACGAATATGTAATATTTTGTTTGAAAATTAGTTATGTACTGAATCACTGATAGTTCATGGGTTATAGAAACATTTTTTAGTTGTTTAGTAGTCTACCTTTGTGAAAAATAACAGTTTATGGCTTACCCCTTGTTAGGCAGTCATGATGCACTATTGCTCGATGTGTGTAACACTTTTGCTGTACATTTGTATATTATGCGCATCGAAATCAACTGGCTGAATGATGGTTTATGGTTGATCACTAGTTGAATGGTGGTGTATCGTTGATTCCTGGTTGGATGACGGAGTTTCGTTGGTCACTGGTTGAGTGATGGTTTTCCGTTGATCACAGTTGGGGATGTGAGACGTTATGGGAAGTAGAGTTGATCTCATGTTCTTGTATATTCTTGTTAACACTCTATGGATGAGGTATTCATTCGCATGTTGATTTCGTAGACTTTTTCGGGATTTTTTTTCTTATTTAAAAAGTTTACACTAAAGTTGAGAAGCAAATGTATGTTTTAAATCAACAAATCGCTGAAGCCGTTCCACAGGCAGAGAAAATTACAGAAGATTCAATCAAAACTTGTCTGCCTTCATCATCAAATCGGAAAAAAAATTGTGGAAGAAAAAAACAAATAGCAACAATCGTCACTTTTCTTAAGTACGTTGAGCAGTCAAAAGGAGTGAGACTGAAAAAGGCACTGACAGGGAAAGAAACAAAGCAAATGTAGTACAACAACTAAGTTAATTAAATTAGCTACTGGAGCTACAAATAAAAACAGCCTAGACAACTGTGGTTTTTGTAGCATGAATTTTTACACGCCAAGTTCTTCAAAATTTACATCATGGATATACTGTTCCAAGTGCCTCTCTTGGTTCCATGAACAATGTATTGAATCCCTTGCCAAATGTTTATTTACGTCTGAGACATGTTTGATTAAAAAATGATTTAATTGCGGCTGTTTACCAGTTTTCTGAGCTTTGTATTCAATGACTGACTTTACCCCAAACTTAGAAGCAAACACGATCACAGGAGGGGGGGGGGATATATTCTTTTAGTATTAAAGATTTAACTTTCCAAAACTTGGTACAATCAACTCTAGAGTATTAATTAATATTAATAGTTTAAGTTAGTTGAAATTATAAAAAACTTTTTAATAGACTTTTTTTACTGTTTGAACTGATCGGCTTTGCCCTGACTCACCCTACTTTAGCAATTTTATAAATGAGAGGTTTGCTGTGGATATAGCCAAATACTCTGAAATGCTACTAAACAGAAATTTTATCAGTACTATAATGGAAATGATAATGTTAGAGAATCGTTTTTAAATCATAGACTGTAATTTATATTAAAAAAATAAATAAAATTGAAAACGACAAAGATCACGGAAGGATGTAATCTATATAATTTGATGGGGAATTAATTAACTTCTTGTTATAAACTACCATATTCTCATTCAGATAATGTTAACCTATACTAAACTAAATGTTTTAACGTTGATGCTATAAAGTTATATTTTTCGACAAAAAGGAAACATCTTTGATATTGTAATATTTAGCAGCTTTTTCGATCATCATTCTAAATGTAGTAGTTTACTTGAGACAGAAAGAGAAAGAGAGAGAGAGAGAAGTGTGTGTGTTGTGTGTGTCACGCTTTATTTCCCGTGGTTTTAATTCGTAATAATGTCTTTGGAGGAAATTCCTTGGCGTTTATGTTTGCTGGTCTATTTCTCTGAGACTCTTTTCGGAGTTCGTCTTTTGTGCAAAGCAGTGTTGTCGAGCGTTGAAGTTCTCCCCGGAGGCCCGGTGGCGTGGCCATTGCCAGTTCCCTCCGGTGCCAGAGAAGGTCGGTGCAGGGGTGGAGAAGGGGAGAAGGCGTCGAGAGGACCTGTCGAGCAATAAAAGATCGGACCAATCCGGAACGGCCGCCGTAACCAGCGCCGTGTGGCTCTGTAGAGGGCGGTTATGTGGAAGCCCAGATGGGTCCCCGGGGATTCAGATGCAGAATCGCACCTTGTGGTGATTCCGAACATTCCCTTGAGATCATAAACGTTTCCAGTATGGCGACTTTTTAGTACCAGGATCCTCAAAGGTTTCATTTTAACAATCGAAAGTTAGTCGTGACCACTTTGATATTTGGCAGAATCCAAGAGGTTGTGTTTCGAGATTTTCTCAAATGTTAATTTAGAAAGTCTGCAAGGAGGAAGGCAAAAACCCATTTAAGGAAAAGAGTTTGCAATGGATTAGAAAATTTAAATGAGTTGAGAAAAGTTCTTTTAAAGGGTACATTTTTATGGACGGCTGCATTGTATTTACTCTTTCCGGTCTTATTTTCTAGATACTGTTTCAACTTCTTACTAAGTTGATTCTATTTTGAAATCTGTAAAAGATAGCGCCGTATATTTCTATAATAATAATAGTTTATCCAATTACAACAACCCTATACTACATACACAAATAAATTATATGCATTCCTTGATATGTTTTCGGAAAAATCGACTATGCAACTCACTGCAACACTTTATAGAATGTTTTCATATACCAACTGTAATAACATAATTTTGTTTAAATGTCTCGTCCTTCAAGATGCGTATCTGCAATTGACCCCATGAACAGGGAGGCGACTGAAGACGATAACAAAAATGTTCTTCCAATTCAGTAATAAAATTTTTCGTTTGAATGCACAACCTAATGCAATAGTGAGTAGCCTAACCAGCAATGAAGACATCATCCAATGCCGTCTCCGATAACAGCAGTATAAATAACATTCAGTTGTGCCTCTGACATTTTGATCAAGTTACATTGAGGATCCTCCAAACACTTTAAAGTAGCGCAATAACTACGTATTCCCCTCAATTGACTCTTGAGCCATATCAGCGCGTTTGTTTAATATTGTAATTTAATAATAATAAGTAAAATTTTTAAATCTGTTTTTTTAGTGAATAATTATATATATAATATAGGAACTTTATTTCAGAAGCGCATGAGCAATAGCCTTATTGCTGCTTGCGGTAAATTTTCATTGCAAGAATAAATCCAGAGAGAGCTCAATCTCTGTTATTAACCGTATTTATCCTTTAATCAATACACATCTTAATATATCAGGTTGATGCAAATGTAATGGCCGTTTTTAAGGTCTCTAGTAAAAACGAAAAAGGTTAAGAAAATATTTGTTCGTTAACATGACTTCCATGGTTTAGTTCTCTACGAGTTCTCTTCCCCTGATGATTGGATTTTCGGTGATAACAGTTTTCAACTCTTCGCTATCAATTTGTTTTGGACGACCTTCTTCTGACTCGTATTTCAAATTCAAATCTCCATTTATGAAACGCGAAAACCAGTTCCTGCAATATCATTCCCATAAACTCTCTGAAGAGACTTTGCTGCTGTACTTACATTGACACCTTTATGATACTCATAGAGTAAGATGTCTAATGTGATCTTTAAATGGGACGAACATGGGTGCGAATATAGCAGAAGATAATGGTCAATACAATCAGAAACATGAATGAAAGAAAAATGTAAAAATTACTCATTCTAATATTCTTAAAACATTGCAAGATGGGCAATTTAAAAAATACTATCTAAAAAATCGGCCATTACTTTTGCACCAACCTGATATTACTACAGATCAAAAAAAAACTTTAAGATAAGTAAAAAAAAATTATGACGATGCAGAAAAATTAATACTACAAAGCGCGGTATCATAGGGAGAGGTTTCCTAATTTTGGGGAGATAATATTTTTCGCTTGGTAAACGCTTTAGCCTAATAACTTATTATGCAAAATACATAAAGGAATCCATTTTGTATTGCATAATACTTAATAGCTTCAGTTGTCGTTGAAAGTGAGCGTTTGTTATTGAGAGTCGTTAAAACTTTATGTTTGTTATTCGAAATTGACGAGGTTTGAGAAGTAAAAGATTTTTAAAAATACGATTAAATTATCGCGCTTTATATACTGTGATCGACAGAAGAATGAAACGAGTGGTATGTTATTTCGAAAGCCGTAAAAATCTGATACGGAAGTATCAAATTTAGTTACAAATTCTGCCCACAGGTGGCGCTGTAGGCTGTAGTTGAAGGATGGAAACGAAAAATTGGATATAAACTGTCCCATGCAAGCAGCCATTGCAAACACATCACAATCAATTCAAAATGTGCACCTCTTGAGCACAGGGATGGTGCAAACGAAGAATGAAATTTTCAGTACGCTATGTACAGCTCCATCTGTCAGTGACATTTGTAACTAATTTGTAACTAAATTTAAAACTTCCGGATAAGATATTTACTGCTTTCGAAATAAGCATACTATTTGTTTCATTTTTCTATCCATCTCCATTTGCGAGATATTTACTCTTAAAATCATAGATTCCTTTCTAGGACACCCTGTATTAAATAAGATAAAAAACAATTATGAACACTACTCGTCTATCAGTAATGTCTTTGCTAAACTGCCGCTTTAGAAAACTAATAAAGAGGCTAATGATATCCTCATTAATGCAACACGGTATAATGAGTAATGAATTTTAAAGGGGTGGTTGTCAAAAAACCAAACACTGCGACCTCAGGTCTATTGTACTATCCCCAATGATGATGAAAGAACGATTATGAACGGGACAAACACAAACATCCATGCCCTCGGCGAGATTCGAACCCGCGACTCGCTGGTATTGAGAGCAGAAAGAAAGTGTGCCTTAACCCTCTCGGCCACCGAGCCGGCCAACACGGTATAAAAGATTGAATAAGGGGAAAAATCACCTGACTGCCTTTTTTGCAAATTTATAAAAAAAAATATTTTTTTATGTATTTCAACTGCTCTTTCTTAGCAATGTAATTTTAAGCTTATCTTATCTGACAGCATCAGTTTCATCGTTTAAAGAATATTTTTATGTAACAAATAATGACTTTACTTCTGTAATTATAACCAATAGTTGTAAGAATTGCTGTTCTCTCTCTTTATACATTGAAATTAAATACTACATAGAAAATACTACTTATTGAAAATAAATGAATGCTTACTTAATTCAAAAAGGAAGCATTCATTTAACCATTGAGTAATTATGTTGTAGTGTGTGTTTACTAACCTCGTTAACCTCTTTTTATTTTACGTTTTTTTAATTATAAGGCAGCAAAAAGTTTTCTGGCTAATTTTTAAAAAATATTTTTTCGGTCCTAAACTTGTACTTTTTTTCCCTTTCTTCCCCATCTACGTCCTTATGAGATGTTGATAAACGAGCGACCTGGAAGAATTTCGCGGCTCCATTTCTCTTCTCTTTTTAGTAATTAAGATAAAAGGCGCTGCAGCTGAGGAGGTATTAGAAATGATGAATAACATTAAAAACTTTTTTCTCCTCCCCCGTTGATATCATTTTGTAACAATTAATGCTGATCTCGTCGCTTGTCCAATTAAGCCCCGTCGTCACTTGAAGATCCATTAATGACTATTACTCCGAAGCGATAGGTTTGGATTACAAGCCAAGGTAATGTTAATCATAGGAGAGACGTTGATTAATTTTAAGTAAACGCCGTATATATTCTCCTAATTTTTGCTTTGTTTGTCAAGGCTTTTCCTCCCGATTATTGATAAAGGCATTAAAGAAAGGCGGAAGGAGGAATATTACAAAAAAAAAGATGGAAAAGTAGCGAGGGAAGAATAAAAGTCACGGAGCTGACCTTTGATCCCTTCGCGTATTTTAATTGAGCTGATGAAGTTCTACTTGAGACGTCGATTAGATTTGAGAAGTATTAAGCGCAGCTAGCGAATTAATTAAATTTCTCCTTCATTACGGGAAAGAAATCAATAAACAAGAATGATTGCGAGAATCCAATGGTTTCGGAAGAGATTTATTGATCATGTTTAGCTCGAGGGTGGAAAACACTGCGCCCTTCCCGATTCTAATTCCTTAAATTTGTAAAATTATCAGATTCTTCTACACGGTGGATGGGCAACTCAATAAAAGAAAAATTCCTAAGCCACACTCAGAGACGTTGATTGGAATCGAAAGCTCAGCGAGTGAATACGAACTGTGTTGAAAACAATGCTTGCATTTTAGAAAGAAGGTGGGTTTTTTTCAATAATGTTTTATACGTTTCTTGAAATTTATGAATCACAGAAGGGTATCTATCTTCAATACCGTCCTAAAAATTGTTTTATTGATGAAAAGATCCAAAAATGGTTTCGCCATTCTTTCTCGGCTTTGTCAAGGTGACGGAATGTATAGCTACAAAATATATTTGAAATTGAATAACACGATATAATGTGATTGGTTTACAATGTATAGTGAAGTATTGATTGCTGAAAAGATAAAAATTAACAATTGCTGTGAACATAGTTAAATGAGTAAATAGTAATAGTGATAAATAAAAGACAAGTTAAGAAATACAATTAGAATATTTTGATATATAAATAAAAAAATTGCAATAAAAGATTATGAATTTAAACAAGTAAAGAATAATAGTAAATCAGATAGAAAACATAAAATTTGGAATATATCAAAATTGATCTAAATAATCAGACCAGAGGACAAATTTTCCATCTGCTGAGAAATTTTTCTTAATAAAATATTAGGAATAAAATAAAAATAATAAATACTGTATTTTAGTACCCTTGATTAATGTTATGATGCAAGAAAAGATTTTTTTCTTAATAAAATATTTGGCGATGCTGTTCTCCGTACTGCCAAGGATCCCTTCAAAATTAGTTTCCTCGAAAGCATCGAATTATTCAAAGCTGTTTCATCAAGCCCTCTAAACTCTTAAATATACAGAACAGTTTCTATATACTCCAAATTTTATGTTTTCTATGATTTTATACTATGTTTTTCAACTTGAAATATATTTTACAGCTATTCCTTCCATCACCTTGACAAAGCCATGGAAAAATAGCCACCAATAAGCCTCCATATCTCGTATATCCAATAGCAATACAAACACCTTGAACTGTATACAATTAATGTATGGAGTAGTATAATGCTTTGTTTATTAATGAATGATTTTCTACTTCCTTATATTCAAAATATCAACTAAAGATGAGAAAGATGTTTCACAAGAACATTATAGTTTAGACTCTTTATTTTGGAAATCGTCAAACCATTATTATCTTCAAATTGCACATCAAATTTTCTTCTAGTTTTTCATATTCAATTTCATTTCATCAATTCTTCAAGACTTCGATTCTTCTTTCTTCAGCTTACCTAATCATAATTCTTCGAGTTCTTCACACTTCATTCATGATCTTATACTGTTCTTCCACAAGCTTCAGTTCTTCCTTCAAAAAATCTCATCATTGGTGAACTTTATTTTATTGCTTATTATTTATTAATTTAATTTTTTCAATTTTAAAGGAGTATAAAAACATTCATTAATAAACAATATATTGATTATAGCGAAATAAAATTGCTTTAAGCATTACGCACATTTAAAGCCAGAATCGGTTAAATTTTTCATAAAATTATCTGATTATTAAAAAACAATTTATGAGAAACATTTATGACGTAATGCTTGAATGTACTCGTACTTTCATTTTATACTCATTTGTTCTCCAAAGTGAACTTGTCTTGTTGCTATGGAATTGAATTGAAAAAGGAAAAGAGAGAGAGAGAGAGAGAGAGAGAGAGAGAGAGAGAGAGAGAGAGAGATTGATGCAAAAGAGGGCGAACCTTCTTAATTTCTCCTTTTCTTATCTCCCTATTGTCTTTCTCGTGCACTTCAATGCTCTTAAGAGCGTCTGAGTGTAAATGGCGGGGGAAGAAGGAGTCGAAGCCTTGCTCTGTTGTCGCTGTAACAAGGGTTGAGTGGCACAATTTGGCGGAGGTCGTTTGCAATTAGACGTAGGCAGAAGCTCCTCCAATGATGATCACCCTGTCCTCAGCACCACAATTAGTAGGGCGTAATTATAAGGTTTGGCACCCAACTGCTTTTTTAATCATTCCCTCCCTCTCTCTCTCTCTCTCTTTCGCCAATGACCTGCTCGAGCAAATTGCAAATTTTACCATAGTGATTAGGTGCAATTTATGCATGCGACAAGATGGCAACGATTGAAAAGCATAAGAGCGCATAACCTTTTGCAATAAAATTAACGTCTTTCTTCTTTCTCTTTCGATGCCATTTTTCTTATTTTTTTAAAAATTGACCTAATTAATTATGTCGGCCAATGTTAGACTTTAGGTTTATTGCATTGAAGCAAATAAATGCAATAAGAAACAATACAAGATCTTATATAATAAGTTTTTTCCCCTTATAAAATGCTTTTAACAGCTCTTACTTAATAAATATTCAGAACTGGACGAACAGCGCCTCCGCAGTTATCGACGATATCCCTTAATTTCTTTAGCATGGGAATCCGATATTAAAAGACTTTGGCAAAAGTAGTTTTACAGAAATCAATAAACTGAAAGAAACACAGCATCACTGGGATTTCCTTTTTTCAAAGGTCTAAGTAAATGCCCGTACAATTAAACCTCGAAATAAAACCAATTCGCCATTCTTCCTTTAAAAGGGATCTAATTGAATTCCTGGTACTGATAAAAAAAAAATTAACTAGCGACGTGTTCTGAATGAATTTAGCTCTTTTGACTTTCTAAACCATTCGAGAAGTCTTTTCGGCACTTCCAGCGCGTACATTTCTTTCAAATGAATGGAAATTCACTTTTAATTTATTATCTCATTTGATTTTTAAATGAGCTTTTCGTTATATCCTGTACTATTCTATATAATTTTCTTTAAAACCATTGCAATACTCTCTAATCGTTTATCATTTGCTTCCATATGTGAAAATATATTAGTTGAAGGACTACTATATCAAACATGGTTAATATACTACAACACGCAAACGCAATTTTCCCATTGCCTTCAATGTTACGCGTAATATTATTACATTAAATTGGTTTCAAAGTAAATCTCGGAAACAAATTGTTCTAAGTATTTTGCAATATAAATTTTACGTAAAATAAGGGTGTCATTACTTAAAAAAACAGTCTCATTCAATTTACACTTCTTCCGCATATTTATATAGAAATAATGAAATTTTCGGAAGACTTAACAATCCGATACCTTGCATTTCTGGGTATGAATTCATTTTTAAGTTGCGCTTTAAAGAACGTAAATCGATATAATACAGAAATTTATAGTCAATAGAGAAGAAAAATAAATGAATAAATATTTGGCAAACTCGTAAAAAAGATTTCCGCTTACACTGAACAACAATGAAATTGGTTATTAGGTGAAAGTACCCAATACAACATGAATTTAACGTGCTGAACACATATATCAAATTGAAATAAGTTGATTGGATCTCCTTGCTGAGATATTGACGTATTGTCCGTTGTATAGGTGCTATTGGAGGGAATTTACCACAGCAAGTTATGGCTGGCATATCTGAGCTGACCTGAAGGTAGTGTCTGTCGATGGGTTTGCCACAGGATTATAGAAAGTATTGCTGTTTTCTATGTCTATGGGACTGCAGAGCAATCGATTTGCACTACATCAAGAAAGACTGGTCTTTGAGATCATCTTTTAAGCCTGTAGAATCGAGTGTACTACAGCATCCACCATTCGCAGAACCAGACAAAGTCATCATTCCTCCTTTACACATAAAGCTCGGCTTTATAAAAAAAAACTTGGTAAAAGCCATGGATAAGAATGGATCAGCATTCAGATACGCATTACTAAGAAACCGTAGCCAATTCAGCTTTTTCTTAGTCATATTCGTATTTAGCACATTGAATTCATTAAGAAATGATTATCGTCATCTTGGATGCATGTTCTTTTTGAAATTTTGTTCCCCAATGTTATTGGCCACATTTTGTAATATAACAAAACATTTTAAAAGTAGCTCATAATTTGTAAGTTTTTAATTATTTTCCCTCATTATTATTTGATTGAAAATTCAATTATTTTGTTCTTATGAACTCTTAAATACACCAATTTTGGCTTACAAGGGAATCCCTCGAACATGTATGTCACGATTTCACAAATTTTTTGGGGAGTGGCAAATGACTTCGTTATTCAGAAAGTTCGACAGTATCAAGTTAAGGTTATTTGTCGGAATTTTTTTTCTTTGAATTGAAATATGTTACTGAATTGAAGCTACAATAGATGCTTGCAAATTAAGAATGCAAAATTTTGTTTCTTTCAAAATAAACCACGAAAACGAAAAAATTTGAGCACACATATTCATACAAGGACTCCATTTTTAAAGCGGGCTGGGTGTATTAATGCGCTTAACGGAACTTCTTTCTTCTACTACTTAGCAATAAGCACGAATCCACTTCAGATGAAATCAATGCAAGTAGACAGCAGCAGACGACAATTGAATGGCTTCTCAAGTTCCGTAACAAACTTAGTTTTAAAAAATAGATTATTACAATTAGTTATATGCCTTCCAATAAAAAATGTCTATAGTAATTAATAACCATTTCCTTAATTTATTATTTCATTTTACTAAATAATTCGATAATCAAACACGGGGCTGGCTTCATGTGCAACGTCGAGTAATACGTTGCGTTGGTGAGGGGGTAAGTATCGCGGTGCATTATAATTTTAAATAAAAATAGTATTCATGGATGCTTACCTCATCTTATAAATTATAACCAGACGAATAGTTGTACAGCAAAATTAAGGCTTTATGCTTAATAACAGTGCTCTAACTGCAATTCTTTGGCGACCGCTGCTAACGATTTTGCTTTTCCCTCTGACCGCCATGTTTGTTGAACCCTGCGCACTTCCGGAGCGCTCCACTGCCGCGCAACGCTATCGCTTCCACGGTGTGCTTGCACGCAAAAAAGAAGGTAAGTTTTTTGGGGTTCCCTTGTTAGTCAAAACCTCTAAACTCAATAAAATTTGGATTTTATACACAGCCGCCTTTGGATTAGATGAGTGTTAATAAGGACAAACTTCAGTCCATTAGTGAAGACAGCCATTTTTGTAGCTGAAAATTTAGTGAGGACAGCCTTCAACTGAACACTCCATTACACTCCACAGAATTTCAAAAGAGGGGATTTCGATATTCGCTAGTTCTCGATGTTCTATTGCCTTATGATTCAAATAATGCCATCATCAGTAGGATAAAATATATTACCTTAGGCTAAATATTCTGTCACAATATATCTTACATCTTCCAGTTATTTCCAATAATTCTTGATATTACCAATAATAATTGATATAAGGGGGTTCGACTGTTTTGTTTTAAATTAAAAAAAGAGAATGTTTAGGTTTTTCTTCCAATAATTTCATAAAGTGTTTTTTCTGCATACGATGAACTTATTTCGATTTTCCTGTAATTACATTCCGATTGTTTCTGGGTCAATCCTTCTACACTTAATCAATTCTTTCAGAATTCGGTTCTACCCATTACATTTTTTAAAAGTAAAATATTTTATGAGAATAATATTCGATTTAACATTCATGCTTGCTTCTATAATTTCGTCAAACGCTTTATTAATTACGATAATTAAATTATTCTGAAGTTATTCTAAGAATTCTTAGATTTTATTAAAATGAAGCAGATAAGCGATGGTTTCCTGAGAAAATAAATCTTTCAGAAAAGAGAATAAGCTCTCTGCGGGCATTTCTTCCTAGTATGAACTTTAAAAAGTTTTCACCCCAGAGCACTCACTTTTTTCTCTATTACAATCGAATTTAATAAGTAGATATCTGCCGCTCCTCTCGAATTAAATTCATTCTTCTCAATTCTCCTCCTCTTCCTCCTACGTTATTAACGTTGATCCATTGAGGAAATTCCTTCGACGGAGTTTTTATTGCGACCATAAAAGTTCATCCTTTCAATTTTACATTAACGTCAGCGCCTTTCCTTTGCCTTTCTTTGAAGTGCGCAAGTTTCCCATTGACATTAAGGAGGAGCTCATAGTGCACACTTTCCATTTTTAGCTTCCCAAAACCTCAGTGTTTGTCTAGTTTGAAAAAAAAATTACGCATTCAGCAATAAAATAAACTGAGTAACACACGATAGCTTTGTAGACAGTGGTGAGGAGCCTGATGCTCAAAACAAATTGAAGAAATAATGTTATTTTTTCGATCAAGTTCCTGAAACTATTGAACTGTCCGGAATAATGAAATACGGAATCTAGAAAGTCTTCAAATATAGGGAATAATCTTTATGGGATTATGACATACTCTGTAATAATGCTTATGTAACGTAGAAAATTGACAGTTTTAACGCTGTTTATATATCGTATTTAAATATAGGGCATTGACAAGTAAACTGATACAATTGGGAGCTATCTGCAGCGCAACTATGAACTGGAATGTCATCATATTAGTAGGGATAATAAACAATACATGGGAGAAAGGTATCAGCGAAAAACATCTGTATTTGCGAATTTTTACGATAGGGGAATATGCGGTGCTGCTGTAGACTAGATAGGCGATAATTAGCTACTTTCTGGATGAGAAAATTTCACGCGGGATGGAGCACCTTGGTCGTTTAGTACAGCAGATGATACAGCATCACTTCAGACACGAGTCATCAGTTGCATGACCGCTTCGCTGTTTGGATCTTACTTCAGGTAATTTTTGACAGTAGGTTACTTTTAAAGATGATAATCTTGAAGGAAACCTATCACGGGCTGTGATGAACATTCGGCTGTCGGAATGCTATGTATAGGATGCAGTTTGTTTTTCACCAGAATGGAGGCCACATTGAATCGTGATCTACGTCCTCGTGAGAAGGGAATGGTTGAAGATATTGAATTATATGTTATACTTCCTTACTTACAAGTTTCATTTTGTAATTCATTTGTTTGTCATTTGTAAATCTTTTATGTTGACAGCGCCAAATTTTCCCTATGTCAGCGATATTTGTAGCCATAGAAATTTTTCGCTGAATCCTTGCTTAGTCGCCTTACCGAATATAGAGCCATTCCAGTCAATAAATTGCGCTACAAATGGCACCTAATTGTATCATCCCAATATCCATCCAATACAATGTTACGCATCCTAACTTACATACCCGTGAAGTGTAAGGCAATATAAGTGGAAACATGGTTTACTAGACACAGTTGTGTAATATATTGGTGTACTATGGTTCGTTCAACTGAACTGGACGGGTCCGAACATTGGTACCATTATACTCGAGATTTCTGTCATTTTGCACATATCTGGTTTAATTGTGTTACATCATTGTCAAGTGGAAATCTCAAGAAGCAAAGCAAGGAACAGCGAAATGGTAGGCTAAAGAAAACGAGGTCTTCAGCTGAAAAAATTCCTATAGAGTTCCAAAATACCACTTCAAGTAGTGCCAGTACAATCACCATAAATCGGAACCTAGAAGAGCCTTAGGTATGGCGTGCTGCTGCCTATTAGGTCATATCTATTAAAAAATCAATCGGAAGAGATATTTAGAACGGTATACAGTTGAACGAAAATGTATCAAGGAACAATGGAAACACATTTTATGGAAAGAGAATCTCGGTACACATTTTGGCAATCAGACGGTCGAGTGTGGCGGAGGAAACGCTTATTACCCGACTTCGTGTTGCCACTGTAAAGATCGGAGGAGCAGTGATATAGTTTTTATTGAGACAGCTTATTCCAGTAGCATCTTACCTTGAAATTGTTGGCAATTCTGCACTGTCAGCACTGCGGCAACGGTTTGGGATTATTATTTTAAAGCGGTGTCAGTAAAACGGAACGATTATTAATACATGTGTATAAAAACCATTCATATTTTATAATTTGGTTTTGAAAAAAGTAGAGTACACAAATGCACACAGCCTGAAATGCCCTTCGACGCTTTTTTTTTGTAGAATTGAAAAATCCCAAGTTAATTAATTTTAAAACGCTTTGATGTCTTTTGCTTAATTACGCAATGCTTTAATCCTAATTACAAAAATATTTTAGCTGTTATTAAAGATCAGTTCACTTAACAATCACAGAGAATGGTCCGAAAAGCCAAGGAGAGGGAAAAAACACGTTTCAGGCGGTGATAAAAGAGGTGAAGGCGGGTAAAAAAGTACCCCTGGAGACCCACTGACATCTTTGGATTTCATTGTAGAAATGGGTTCAACTGGAGGGGAAAGAAGAGCCACCAATTAAAGTGGGGGCGCTGCTTGCCGTCCATCTTCCCTTTCGAATTCCAACGGAATGATAATACCCACCTTCCCATCAGATGCCCGCCTCGCTACAGCAACAACTCCCGAGGACAACCTTACGTCGTGTTAATAGCCTTAGCCCTAAGTAAAACGCAAGCTCCTCCAGTTTTTCATCGCCTCCTTTCAACTCTTTAGATCCGCCCCTGTCTAAGTAATTACGGACTGTCGCAAATAGGACTGTCGCCAACGCGATCGCCTTACCACCCCCTGCACTTCAATTCTTCCTTTAAAAAAAAGAAAGACAGACACATACACATACAAAGCTCATAGAACTCAATAAAGAAGGAAAGAAAGAAAGATTAAAGTTGGTTTTTGACACGAAACTTTTCCTTATGCTGTGCTTCCTTGAGATAAACCTACTAATTTTTTGGACTGGTTTTTCTCATTTATTGTATAATTATTGAAATTTAAATAATTTATTAGAACACTTCTAGGAATGTTGTGAGTAAGCAGTGATTCTTAACCACTTCTGATTGATCTGGTTAGGCAGTTTGAATACACACAGCGTATTCATCAGTCCTAAGAATCAGAAATTAACACATAGTGTTAATCATAATTCCTTCCAGAGTTTTATCAATGGATCGTGTAAAAACTATGATCGATACAGGCAAAACCACTCATATCAACAGATATCAAATCTCTTCAAGTTTGTGGTGGACCCTACAAATGCTCGATAAATGCACCCTTGGTGGAACGGCAGATGTCAATCTTATTTTCCACTTCCTGTCATACACGTCCGAACATATCACTGTTGATAGCAGCAAATGCGTGCATGATTCAATTCAATATTGAAAGCGGTGTTTGCAGATGCTGACAAATTTCATGCATTGGAAGAATCCTTCATCTCCGAAAATCAGAGAGTCAGAATGAGTAAACCCAAATTAAAAGCAATGTTGATCGCATTTTTCAATATCAGGGCTGTGATTAAAATTGAATGAGTAGCTGAAAGTCAAACGGTAAATAAACATTATTCACTAACGTATTTGAAAGGAACAAAGAATACATGAAAAAGCCTTCTTTGCGAAAAACAACACCTGGATCCTCTACAAGGAGAAGATCCCTGAGCATAGCCCACCGGATTCTTCCGATCTTGCTTCCTGTGAGTTTCACCTTTTTTCGGAAGAGAAAATTGCGCTAAAGGGAACACATCTTGAATAAATAAAAAGACGAGACTTCGAAGAAATCTTGCAAGGCTTCCAGCAATGGTTTGCGAACCAGATAGAATATAAAAGAAAAAAAAAATAATTTGGATTATAAATGATTAAAAACCGGGTAATTTTAGATTATAACTAAACTAAGTTTTTTTTTAATTTTCTAAGGGTACTTATCAATTAATTGTTGGATTTCTACCATTGCGATATTTTTTAAATTTAATATTTTATAGCTGCCCCTATACTTTCTCGAGTTTGTGTTTCGCAGATTTGATTATATGAATAGCATCAATAATGAAATTGTTGGATCTTTTGAACATTGGCAACATATGGCATTGGATATATCATTATGATCGGAAATGATGAGAAACAAAAGAAGCTAGAGTTCTTTTACATTCTCTAAATACTAGGCTCGAGAAAATCAATTTTTCGATTAAAAAACGGGGGGGGGGTTTAAAAAGTACAGATAAAAGGGTAAAAATAGATGATCTCAAGGCTCCCGCTACTTTCCTATACCCTCTTCGGGGGGTTTAATTTCTTGTTTAATGGCACGTTTTTGCGCACCATCTTGCATTAACTCTGTGCAACCATAATCACGAGCCCAAAAACGCGCTAATACTGTGGAAGTAATTAATGGATGTGAAATGTACAATAATTTTATTATAGTAAGTGCGTTCCAAAATGATAACCTCACCTAGAGTTTCTGATATTATGAAAACTAGTAATAGACAATGTAATGAATTCTTTGTAGTAATGAAACATCAAATAAAAATTTGTAGAATCGGCATTGTCATGTAGCTGTACGTTTGTCTTCCGGGTTGTCCAGCCGAGGAACTAAGTCACGTGTTGGGAATTGATTAGGTGACTGTATAAGGTAGGTTTCCACTATGTTAAAAACATCACTCATTGCTGCAGTAGGTAAGAAACGTGATTTATCAGATCTGGAAAAGGGGATGGTAATCGGCTTTCGGGCCAAGGGTGACAGTGTTTCGGAAACCGCCCAGTTTGTGAACTGTTCTCGTGCTGCTGTAGTTATAGTATACCTTGGCTGGGAAAATGGGACCGTTCAGAATAAACGGTATGGGAACTGTGGAGTACCACGTGCCATTGATGAGAGAGGTGAACGTCGGCTGGTGTGTGAAGGCCAACTGAAGAGCTACAGTGGACCAACTTACCGCTCAAAGCAACGAGGGTGGTGCTACCAGACATGTCTCTAAAACCACAGTACGGAGGACCCTGCTACGTATGGGCCTCCGCAGCAGACGGATGGTCACCGCACCCATGATGACGAAGGTTCATCGCCAAAAACGGCTTCAATTTTCCCAACAGTACAGAAACTGGATCACTTTTGACTGGAAAAAGGTTGCCTTCTCTGACGAGTCACGATTTCTGCTCCACAAAAGTGACGGCCGTTGGCGGGTGAGGCGAGAATCCTCCGAAAACAAGCATCCTACAACCATTGTTGGACGAATCCAGGCTGGTGGCGGCTGCGTCATGGTGTGGGGAGTGTTTTCATGGCATTGTCTGTGCCCACTAATATCTGTGGAAGGCACTCTCAACCGATTTCGCTTATTTATCCATAATTGCAGACCAAATAAATCCATACATGGCGACTGTCTTCCCAGAGGGAGATGGCACGTTCCAGCTAGACAATGCGACGTGTCATACGGCTGCAATTGTTCGGGGGTGGTTTGAGGAACACGACCAAGAGTTCCAAGTACTACCCTGGCCCCCTAATTCCCCAGACCTGAACCCTTGTCAAGAGCCTTTGGGATCACCTCGATCGTTATGTGCGTGCTATGGAACAACCACCGTGTACCCTTCAGCAGCTATCGGATGCTTTACAGTCTGCATGGCAACGGCTACCAGTAGAAACTTACCAGAATCTTATTGACTCACTCCCACGCCATCTAGCTGCTGTCCGTGCCGTTAAAGGCGGTTATTTTGGATATTAGCTGGTGGTCATAATAATGTGACTCGACTCTGTATATAATTAGAAGATTGAATTTCTTTTCATCACTGTAGATGACTTTTTGCCATTCAGTTGTCCGTGACATCGTTTCTTTCGCCCATGGTAGTCTTTTCTCTTTATGCCTTGCTAAGTGGACTGGTTGAGCACACATCTTCCTGTAAACAAATGTTTGAGTCTCGTGATTAACATTTGCTATAGTATTCTTTGATGCAGGGTTGTCTTGACATCTTGCCACTTCTCTGATGCACATATTTTCTATGGTTATCCTCTTGATTATTGTCCTTTTATTCTGTGTAAGTATTGGTGGATGCCCGGATGCCTTTTTCTTGCCATAGTTGTTCGTCAATTTGATGAAATTATTGGTTTTGAGTAAATGTTTAGTAACTTTACTCATTAACCTTACTGTAATTAGTCGCCATTTGCATACAAAATGAAAAGCCATCTGTTGGTAGATATCTTAAAATTAGTTATGTATTTTGACACGATTTAAGAACTGGTTTTCTAATTTCTGGTCAGTAATTTTGCTTATGATTTGCAATTGTCGATTTATATTCTATTGTGTAATTTTTTGCAATTTTTTTGGATATGTACAGGGTTATTCAAAATAAATGATGCAAAAAGAAAAGTACAGGTGACAGTATAATCAAAATATTTAAAAAAGACGGATATTGAATGAAAGATAAACTCCCCAAGTTTCATTTGGCAACGCTGAAAAACCCGCCAGTTTGGAAACGATTACTAGAGGCGCGTTTCAACCACCTACCTCGACATGCTATCGTAGTGGCTGTTGGGACCAATTATATGCCACTGATACTGTGGCATTCCCCAGATCACCCGATCTAAGGGCTTGTGATTTCTTTCTGTGAGGCTACGTGAACGATAGCGTCTACCCCATTACCGCATGACTTACAGGAGATTTAAAGCGACGAATTTCATTGATATCCATGTTTTGTAAATATACCGATTATGCTGGTCACAGGTATGTTTTCATTTTGCATCACTCATTTTGAATAACCCTGTATATTTATTTTGTTATCAACAAACAATTACTTACGCCTAAGAAAATTATCGGGAAGGCCAAGAAAACTCAGCAGAAGACAGGAAAGAAATGTGATGAGACAAATCAGTTCTGGTACAGCAACCCTTGGACAGTTGCCACGTGATCCTGAGATTGGTGTGGACAAGCCCACTCCCACTATCTAGAGTTGCTGCCTGGTCTGGATTTCTGCAGTATAAGAAGAACCAACAGCCTCGTCTCACAAATCATTACATGTAAAAGAGACTAAGTTGGATAAAGCAGTACATACCCTGGAAGGGTGAATGGAGAAGAGTCCTTTTTTAGTAATAAAAAGAGGTACATTTTGGACGATTCCGATGGCTGAAGATATTACTGGCACGACCTGAGAAAGGAAGAACAGGCATTTTCCAAACGGCTAACTAAGAAGAGGTTCCATGATGGTTTGGATCGGTTTGGCTACAATGGAAAAAATCAGCATCCCCTTTCCTTCTAGTATGAAAGCAACCGATTATCAACAGCTCCTAGATGAACACTCGTTGTCATTTGGAGAAAAATTGATGGACCCTACTGGATATTTCAGCAGGATAACGCCAGTATTCATGTTGCTTACTCTTCGTGGGAGTGGTTTTTGAGCAATGGCATCTGCATAATGGAATGGTCACCCAGTTCGCAGGATATAAACCCTATGAAAAACCTATGGGATATTCTGAATAGTGTGTGCAGATGGCAGACAATAAAACAGTGGCCATTGCTTCAGAGTAGGAAAAATCTAACTTAACATGCTTCAGAAATTTGCAAATTCGACGACAGATCGTTTATTTAAGCTTGTGATTTTTTTTAACCTTGTGGAGGCTACAGTGGATATTAGTGATCTTGAGGTTGCGATTATGCAACACGTGTTTTCATGTATCTTTTGTTGATTTGTTGATAGTACCCTAACAGATAATAACTTTTGTCATTTCTGCAAAGCTTGTTATATGATATTTCATTACCAAAAGCCATTGTGTACAATGTGCATTATTGTTTTCAGAATATTGCTAACTTTAAGTGAGTTTATTATTTTGCAATGCACCTTACAGGTAGTAATAGGACTTGAAGTTTGGGGAGACGGTGCAAAAGTCATTATCAAAGATTCAATTTTGTACAGATGTTTTCTTTAATTTTGTTCTACGTCTATTTCGTTCATTTTTAAAATTCGATTTATTCAGAGAAAAATGAATATTTCAGTTTGTCAACATTTATTGTACTTTAAAGTATTTTCCCACTCCATTAACTCAGAAATTGAAATTCGAATAAAGGCCAATTTCCCGGAGATGCTGTTTTCAACTCCAAATGTCTCTACACCTTTGATTGATTTTGATTATATCCGTTAAATTTCAGGACGCTAATAACATCGGACTCATTTAAAGCTCATAAAATTATTGATTTAATTAATTGCTTTACTTTTTTTGCAAGTACCTTTTCCTGAATTAGTCGAATTACACACAAATTATGTTCCGTTGCTTTGGTTATTTCAACCCATGTGAATAGCACTATAAATTTTAATAGACTCTTCTAACAAGAACATGAATTTTCCATTAATTTAATAACGAAATTCAGAATGGCAGGGGGATTCACCGAGTGCAGAAGTAATAAGAATAATATTAATTTCATCAGAAATTTATTTGTTGGCGGTGAACATTCTAATTCTCATCATGTTTTGTATGGTAAACATTAAAATTTTAATTAGCAAGATGAACAATTAAACTGGTAATTTCAATTAAAATAAGTGGAAGTGGTTAGTAGAATGATAATTTTCTATATCAGAAATATCTCTCTATTTGTTGTTGTTGAAGAGTTGGAAAGGCCAAAGGCAGAAGAAGCCAAATCTCAAAGGCGGGCCCAAAACTTAACAAAGCAAAGCCAAAAAGATGCAAGTGGAGAAAGAGGGAATGATATATGTCAGTAGAAATTGTAAGAAAATTCCTAACCAAACACCAATATCAATATTTCTACTCCCATTGATATATATATAAAACTTTCTCCCTCTCTCCACTTGAGCCCCATGGGTTTCGCCCTGTTTTGGCCAATGATATCCCTTAAACAATTTGCCTCCCCCCCCTAGTCTATATATTCTCTAGCTTTAAAGCTTTATTTTCTTTTTTCTTTTGTCTTTCACCGCTGAAGATGGGTATCTGGTACCAGAAATACGTATCTGTTATTTCCTTTTTGGCTTTTTGGATCTATCTATGGGAGTTGGCGTCAGGATTTTTTCCGTAGATAGTCTTTCCAAATGAACAACAAAAACAATAATACAGTGGGCGCCGTTTAATGTGATCATTTTGGGACCAAGTTGAAATAAAGAGGCATCGTACGAACTTTACATTAAACGGTACAGTCTTTATTAGTGATACAGTCTTCGTACTGCTTGTATAACTCTGCCAAAATAAGATTACATTAATCTTGCACAATAATAAAATTCTTTATTTGCTGTATCTAAAAAGAATTACATATACGAAACTATAAAAGGTCATTAATTATCGATTGCCTGTTGGTTTTCGACAGATCATCATCAATATGCTGCTCATCTTTTAAAAATTTTTGGAAAAGAGAGGTTGGGAAATTTTCAATTGAAATGCTGCATTTCGTTGACCCATTTTTGGAAGTTTATCATACTGAACATTTGTGTTATGTCTACTTTTTCCTTTAGAGAAAGATCATTAAGATGTTTAATTGGTGTATACTTTGAAATGCTCGACTGGTATGATACTGTACATAGTTTTAAAATCCTTTACAGAATTAAATTTAACTTAGTTTATTCAAACCTTTATTTTTGGCTATGTTGGTCTCGTCGGAAAAAACTCTATATGATTCAGACACCATTTGACTGGTTCCAACGATTTCAGCCATGTTCATTTGAGATTTTTAGGGGATTGTTGTATGCAAATACGTAAATTTAGGGGAAATTTGATAACAATGTCCGAAGTTTTGAACACAATAATCGGCGTATTTTCTATGTAATTAGCTATAATCGTTCCGTACCAAGCAAAAATAACAATAACCGATTGATAACATAAACTGTGATTACATTAAGTGGCGCCCACTGTAATAAATCACAAACGCATTCATGGTTTAAACTGGTGCCAACATAATGTTATCAAGACAGGATGTTCAGTTTAAACTGCTTTTGATTATTTTTTTCTAGAAGTAAAAAATTTACAATTTTCTAAATTCCAAGAAATAAACATAAAAAAAAGATACAAGTTCCAGAGGCGGACCCAAGAGAGGGTCAAGCCCAAAGGAG
Source organism: Rhysida immarginata (assembly GCA_023313115.1). Lineage (NCBI taxonomy): Eukaryota > Metazoa > Arthropoda > Chilopoda > Scolopendromorpha > Scolopendridae > Rhysida > Rhysida immarginata. Next base: position 1,459,092 of record JAHWFO010081923.1, read on the forward strand.
AGGATCAACTTACAGTGAAGGGAAAAATGTAATTGAATGTTGTTGGGAATATTAATGTCTGTGCATAGGAATTTCCTAATATGTGGCCAGTGTTTAGAATTGTGGCTTTCTGTAAGGGTTTGTAAAGGGTGAGTCAAAAATTTGTGTGCAGTAGTGCATGGAAACGTGTACAGAGGGCGATAATAGCAAAATGGTGCTGACAACAGAACAGCGTGTATTCCTAGTGTAGAATGTGTTCCGCAACGAACCTTACATCTCTCGATTTCTTCCTTTGGGGTGCCTTGAAAGGTAATGTGTATGCAAACAATCCGCACACTTTGCCTGAGGTGAAGGAGGAAATCACCACTGAAGTTCAGCAAATCTCACCAGCCATATTGAGCAGATTGTTTCACAACATGCAACTGCGTACTAACCGACGTCGCGGGGCCGGTGGCAAGCATTAAAAGTATCTATTGTGAGAGGATGCCACCTCCAACCAGGCACTGCACAGTAACTTTTAAATGTGTATAAGTGTGGGTTTAAATTCAGTGTTGACAAGATTTTGTATAATGAACTTGGAATAACCCTTGTGGCAGAAAGAACAATAGGAGCAATGTGTAAGATCTGTATATGTTGTCGTTTTGTCTTGTATGTGTTTTGTAAATTATGTATCAATTAGATCGCTGTTTTGCTTATCTACGTTTGTAAGATGCGGTCTGTTATAGAGATGGTTTTGTCAGTAATTATAGCTCCGTATAGCGAGAAAGGGCCATGTTATTGATTATATCAATTTACGGTTTCCTTTAAAACAACATTTATTTCATTATGGATATTTTTGCAGACCGGTTTCAATCTAAACAATCATACTTTATACAAAGCGGCATAAATAAATGAAGATGGCTCCTACTTGAAACTGGTCTGCCTAATAAAATAAAAGTTGTTTTAAAAGACACCATTATAGTTCTGTCAAAATGGAATTTATGAGTGGCGTTCTCTCTAAGAGAGTGTTTGGGATATATTTATTTTTGGGCGTGTTTATATTCCTTAGTTGTGTGCCACATTAGGCTAATTGGTTTTACTTTCGCCGCAAGTTGCACTGCATTTTGAGATATTTCATCAATTCGGATTATTTAGAAATATATAAAATCTTTCAAATAAAAGCACAATTGGAAGAATTCTTAAATATATATCTATTAATAATTTTATTGCATAAATTAATAATTAATAAATTATAAATTTATGAATAAATCGGTTTCGTTTGACTCATAGATGAATTTTTTCACAAACATAATTTATATAAGGGCATACAGGGTGTCTCACCTAAAGAGCATCAATAACTTACTCCTAAAATATAAATCTGACAGAGTACTTTTATGGAAGAATTATTGTATACTTTTATGTGAGGGGTTTTTATTTGTATTCTATTCCCAATAAAACCGACGCCTTTATGAATATAGAAGTCAACCTTGAAACGTGCAAAAGAAACCCCTATTTTAAATAGCATTTTCAGATTGTACACAACATGAAATGTTTTATTCTTGGTGTTTTTTTCAATTGATCCAGTCGTTTAGGTCCTAAACTTTAGGAGATAGAGGCAGTCAGTGCAAGTGTTGTGGGTTTCCACAGAAAACTACAGCACCATTTCCACGAATATTAGTCACACGGAAATGAAATAGTCAAACTATCAAATCAACGATACGTTTACTTTTTTTATTTTATAGAAGCACCGCCAACCGTTACTTTCGTTTAAATTGATGAACAATTTCTGTTTTTTGCCTTTTTCTTTAAATCCAAACTCGCCACTCTTTCTCCTAAAAGGTAAATCAATTGGAAAAACACCGAGAATAAAACATTTCTCAAATGTTGTGTACAATCTGAAATTACCATTAAAATAAGGGGTTTTCATTGCACATTTCAAAGTTGACTTCTATATTCGAAAATGGAGTCGGGTTTACTTCCTTTTTTTTTCTTATCTTTTTTCTTTTGGAAATGGAATGCACATAAAAACCCCTCAAATATTTCTTCCATTGAAAGTAGTCTTTCAGGTTTGTATTTTAAAAGTGAGACACCCTGTATATGATAAATGGAATTAGACTCCCGTGCTAATAGTATTCCATAATGTTACAACATAAAAGCCTTACGCTAATCATTGTAATGATTACATATTATTTTAACTACAGTTGAAATTTTATTGTTTTTGTTGTTATTTTTATATATTTTCGCATGTTCCATAATATTTTGTAATACTTTTAAATGAAATTATGTTTGAACACCTATATTCCGTAATGGTACTTTTGAAATTAAATAATAGTATGTTTAACCTAAAGAGTTTGTTTATGCTTAAGCTTACACATTTTCTAATTTTTTTATAAATGTATATATTCTATGGCTACTCGTATTCTGCCGTAGCGTTTCTTTATTTGGACTTGCTGACCAAAGAGTCGAACGGTGGCGTGCTTTAAACGAAACACCGCCCCTCCATTATTAATGAAGAGACCGAGAGGAATTTAAGTCCCTTTTCTCTTTTTGGCATTTCCTTTTCTCTGAAGGAAACAGTCCAATGAGACATTTCACGACATTTTACGAAGCCTCACCGTCAGAACAATCCCCGCTTCGAGTTCCTCTTTATTCGTTCTCTCTCACGACGAAATGCAAACCGACATCTCCAAAAGCAAAAATTCATTAAAAATAGAGCTCCGATGGAAAAGGCCCCTGTGTTCCGTGTTCTCGGCCGGGTTAAGGGCTCATCTCACATTCGTTTCGGTAGAGGGGAAAAAAGACACACACACATACACATACACATACAAAGAAAAGAGAGAGCGAAAGAAAGAGCAGAGTGGGGAAAATATATAGAAGATTTTATGCCGAGTAACGAGCCATGGCCACGGACAATAAAAACTAAAGCTACAGCTTAAGCTTTTACTTATTCATAGTTATGAGACAGATATATTTAAAGGCTGGTTCTTTTGCCTTCCATTCCTCCATTCACCGCCCCTGCTAAAGATTATTGCATAAAGTGAATCCCAAATCGTTAAGGAGTGATAAAGGGGAGCAATTATTGTGGGTTTTTAATGGGAGGACAGAGGGTAATGAAAGAAAACCCGAAGGTCGTGCTCTCTCGGTGGCTTTAGCGTTTTTAATTATTCTGATAAATAGATGAGATAAACTTTAATGTCAAAGAAAACTGTGTGTTACCCACCCCTCTCCTTTCTTTTTCCCTTATAAAAATAATAAGAAAAAATAAATCCGAGAGAAGGAAATTCCCTTACGCCCATAATAAAAGCTTACACCTAACGATTTATATAGTAATAATAATAGTTTATCTACTTTCAAATTATATATATTAGCAGTGGAAAAGTACAGAGAGGAAACCACCAATTTAATCATTATTTTTAGGGAATAATTGCCTGGGAGGCAATAAAGTTGGGAGTCAATTCCAGAGAAAAACTATTTTTATTGTCCTTTTAACGGGAACCGAGGACAAGGAAATGGCGGGCATTCTAGAATATTGTTCATTCTTTTTAGTACTTCCTGAAGGGATTAAAAAAGTAGTACGTTCTTGATCGAAAGGAAGTATATTATTTAATATTATAATTAAAAGTGGTTCCGTCTACTCTCATCGTTTATGTTCGAAGCTAAGTAAAGAGAGGAAATGGCAACTTTAACTGGTATAGATTATTCACGTGGCAAGTCAAAAGGAATAATAAAGTTGACTTCATTTGCTTTGTTTCATTAAAAAAAATTCATCTTATACAGTCCTTATGTGTTACATTAGTTTTAACGTATTAGTTTATTAATAATTTCCATTTACATATAACTGCTTTGTTATGTAAAAATTTTATATTGGCGAAAGTCATAGTAAGAGTTTCTAGTGTATACTTTCTGAAATTCTACGCTTCATTAATTATTTTCTTTGTACCTTTGTCCAGGAGCTAGTTCTCTCTCTCTCTCTCTCTCTCTCTCTCTCTCTCTCTCTCTCTCTTTTAATGATAAGGGAATTTGAATTTGTTTTATAATAAATAATATAAATTAAAAGTTCGTAGAGTTTGAAGTTAAGAGCCCTTCCAGGTTGATTTTTGTCACCATTGCTTCTGGAAAACCTTGCTATGGAGTTTCAAGGCATTCATAATTCATGCACACTAAGAAGGAAAAAAACAATTAGTCAACGGTGTCAGTTTCATTTTTTTCCAAATAATAATCATAAAATACTTACGATTTACTATTTTATATGAGAAAAGCAAAGCGATGAGATAAAAGGATTCGTTAGTAGCTTAAATAATAAATCAGAATAACAACTACACACACATCGCTTCATGGGGCTGCCGCCAAATTCTCTGCCGGCCGTCGGTGCAAAACTATGTGTAACGTCGTGACTCGTCCGACCACATCACCTTTTTCCTTGTCGTCTACTGTCCGATCACACCGTTCTTTACACCACTGCAGGCGAACTTTCCGGTTTGTTGCTGACACCAGGGGCTTCCTCACTGGCATGCGACTTCCCATCCCTATTCGCTTCAACTCTCGGCGCATTGTTCTGCAAGAGATGGGTTGCGATGATCCTTCATTGAAGTCTGCCGTCAGTTGCTCCACAGTAGACCTTCGGTTTTGCCGCCCAATCCGTCTCAGACGACGTCGGTCCCTGTCTGTGTTGATTGTTTTTGATCCACAATTCTGCCGTTTCGACAACTCTTGTTAATTCCGTTTCCACGCATTGAACACCTTGGAGACCTGACCTTTTGAGATACCGGTCAGTTGTACTGTCCTGGAAATCGTAGCTCCCGGTAGACGGGCTGCCACAATAACTCCTTTTTGGAACTCAGACAGGTCTGCTGCTTTCCCCATTTTGCTCAACTTGAGCAGCTGCAGCTTATTTTTACCCGGTACCTGCAGCTTGGAATGAGCATGTACCTCACATGATTGCATTCATTTGCATATCACAATCGTTTCTGACCTGTGACCCCGCTTTACATATCAGTACAGTAATTCGTCACGGGTTTCTAATTCATTGGCCGGTTTGTGTAGTTTTCGTAAAAGGACTAGGTTTGTATTTTTTATATAGTTTCCTAACTGTTTCTTCGAAAAATCATAGCTAGCCTATATGAAAGCATAAACTCTATTTAGTAACATGACCTTGTTAATCTTACAATTTCATTTTGAGTAAATATTAACAATGCCGTATTTCTTAAAGTAATTTATATTATTTATTTTTAATATTATCTACTTTAAAGCCATATAATACTGTTCTTTCAACATATCTGCCAAAACAGTGATTCATTTCATCATTTCATATTTACTCGTACATTAAGTTGGGTAACAAATGAAAGTAAACTTTTTTATCTTCTGCGGTAATAAAGCACCAGAATGACGAGCGGAGTTATTTTTAGTGATTTCCAAGAGGAATGTTTGTGGGTGCTCGAAGGGCTAGTTTAGTCATTTCTCTAACGTTCACCTAACCGTATAAAGGTATCGAATGTGTACTTTAGGGTGATCCAGAATTTTCGCATTTTGCCAGACTACAGCTTTTAAACAAGTAAATTTAAAAAACAAAATACTCTGTAATTGATTGTGATATATGATCCAAACTTTGTAAATTTTCGTCGATAGTTTTCTGTAACTTTGAAGACCAGTGAAAATAAACTTTCTTTCGTCATTTTGATATTAATGACAGGATATTGCATAAAACAACGTTAATGAATATTGTAATGTTGTTACGCTTTCAATTGCAGTTTACTTTACTCAAAGAAGTTAACTTATTTAAAAACTTTAGTCTTGCAGAAAATAGTAACAATGCCAGCTCTGAATCACCCTATAAAATGAATTTAGTAAAACTGGAAAACGTGAAAGATCTTGAATCCATACAGTGAAGAAGAGTGATTGCTGACAGGTGTCACAGAAGGCTTTCCAGAATCGTAACAGTCAACATAGGACAACACTGAAGCAGATTGGAGCAGCTTTCCTTTCCATTGATGCTGAAGCAAATAAAATAAACTGAGTTGTAGCTCCGTCCTGTTGATAATAACTTTGTCTGCATACAATATCATCTAACTGTTTTACAAATTGTTCGAATGTGTTGCAATAACGTTCCGATTTAACAGTGGTGCAAAGCGTTCCCAAAAATATGTGCTGCCACGTTCGTTTTTGCAAGCAGGAGAATGGGTGCCACTTTGAACATTTACTGTAGGCTCAATCAGTGTCGCATTATTAAAGAATGTCCACTGTAAATTTGACGTTGGTATGTTTAATGATTTACACCCTGTATAATCGCTTTGAACACCTGTCGTAAATGTAGAAGTCAAAGAGGAGTTGCATTCGTCCAATGATGTCTGTATGAATTTAAGTTACAATTTTCATGTAGATTTTTTTCCTTGTGTTGAAGTGATTAAACATCTGTTCAGAAATTTTGTAATAAGGGAAAACTGTGGAATTAAACGAACTATAAAAAAGTGAGAACTTATAATCCAGAAAGACAAATGAGAAAAGAAATACCGGAGATGTCTTTGTGGATCAGAGGTTGCCACTCTATTAATATTAAAGTGAGAACGTTTCCGTGGCACAAATAAGTCCCTTCATACCTCTAGAACGATCTCTCAACATCATTGCTGACCATTACATGGTATACGTCTTAAAGAAGTTACAACAAGGCCTGGAAGGTTACTTTTGGAACATCATATTGGTACAATGGTCTCCACATAACCAAGATTCAATCCATCATACGTTCCCTTCTGAAGATAGATGTAATAAACAGAATAAAAAATTGTAAAATTTACATACACATGGGCTTTCTTTTAACGAATTTAACAAATGAATAATCGGTTCATATGTATTCTCCATACATTTAGCTTTTTGGCTGTGATATGGCAGTTACAAGTTTCGTCTAAGAGCATCACCTTTCAGTAACAATAAATAACATCAGATTGACAGGTGCATATTATTCCAACAATAGAAGAAATTCACTACAGTACAGGACAAGTCAAAATGATGGTCCCGATTTCAGAAGTTTACTCTGTGAAATCTAATGAACATATGGTATTGTGAGACATGTACTAAGAAATGTAAGCGTTCAAACTTTACTTAAAACACATCACATCACATTAAAAGTGTTCTATGTGATCGCCTTGCGTAACCCGACACACATCAAGCCGGTGGTCTATCTCCTGCCAAACCTTTCGTAGCATGTCGCGGTCAATATCAGCAATGGCTGCAGTGATGCGGGCCCGCAGGCCATCCAATGTTGTTGGCAGTGTTGGTACGTACACATGATCCTTTACGAAGAAAGCACATGGGTTCAAGCACACAGAACGATCTCTGCTCTCCAGTCAACGCCATTTTCTTTAACCGCTCACTGCTGACCCTTAGCGGTAGAAAGTGAAAACATTGCGCGGAAACTAAACGGTAGAAAAACTAATCTTTCGAATCACATGAGTCACATTACGATACGTTCATTAGACATCCAAGAATAAACGTCTGAAATCGGGTCCATCATTTTGACTTGCTCTGTATTTTCCAAGCATTGTATATGTATTTTCATAAATGTTGATGGAAATCCTATTAAATATTTAAACGTGCATTGATGAAATTGCAGATCAGTATTCAGTTTATTTTTAAGGAAATTTGGCAATGTAATGACAGAAATAAACAAAAGCGTCAGTTACGACAGTATTGACATTGTAAATTTTTAATGATGTCGTCGCAAAGCGAGTCACAACAAACTGATTCAATCTCGTTCACAACCCCTTTAAATTACAATTTAAGCGTTTGAAGTAATTGAATAACTTTAATAAGTATGGAAAATAAACTTGGAAATTAATAGATAATAATAATAATAATAATAATAATAATAATAATAATAATAATAAACACCTAATTAAATAGTTTCAAAAATAGTGTAAACAACTGTCAAAAATGTAAATGTATCTAAAGTATAGAGTTTCACATAAACATGTATTAAAATGAGATATAAGGTTTTGAATCCAAAGTAAGCCATAACCTTAACAACAATCCAGAAAAAATTTTGATGACAAGGTGCATTGAAAGTGCACTTCAAAAATAATTAAATACAGAAAGATTTTGTTCTGCGGGTGACCAGGTTGTGGAATTTTCTTTACTGTTTTTCTAAATTTAATTATTAATATCCGGAGGAACAGCATGAAAAAAAACTTCTCCTTGAACCATTTTCCCGTTACTATTAAAATATTATTCACCATTAATTAGTAAAGAAAATCCTAGACTGCGAGCAAGGAGCCGCTCTTTAACGCACTCCCATACGATATGTTTGATAGCGTAATGATTCCATGTCCACAGTGGCTTAGTGGTTAAAGCACCGGGACATTAACCCAAAAATTCCTGTTTCGTATCCAGGGATAACTATTTTCAATATTAATTATTAATATCCGAAGGTATGACTCCTCCTTGAGTCAGTTTCCACTTATTAGTTCAAAAATAGTAATCCTGCATGCTAGCTGTCAAATTACTCCATAATTAGTTTTTCAAAGTGAACAATGAACTTCGATGGAATGCAAATAGAAATTGAAGGAAAATGACAGGCCATGCTGATATTTGAAAGCGCAGGGTTATTCACACTTCCGTGAAACAGTTTAGAAATTCATCACCTAAAAACTGCGCGACGCATATTGGGAATTCTTACATCGATAGAAGAACAATCGCGCCAGTGCTTTTTTCTTTCTTTTATTTTTTTACATACAAGGCGAAACCGTAAAGTTCAATGAATTACTCGGAAAAACAAACAAGAACAGGTATTTCAGAGTTGATACTTTACTGTCCTTCAAAGTAAGCCACCATGGCCACAATACAGTTTTGAGATCGTTCGTACAACTGTCGCAAGGCGTGTGAAAAACCTCGTTCGATACTTCCTGAAGTTCTCTCGTCACAGCCGTTTGAATATTCGGAATGGTGAGACATCTGTGTTCTTTCATTGTTAATTTCAGTCGAGGAAACAAGAAGAGATCCGGCAGTGACAGATCTGGAGAATACGGAGGTTGCACAACGAAACTGGGGTGGTGACCGCATTAGCGCGTAATCTTCCTGTTGTTAAGTTCTGTCCATCAATGTGACAAATTTATATTGAAATACCCGGGCACTTTATCGTGGTAATAAAAAACTTAGGATGGATTTTCCATCCGTCGAGTATTTTTATGTGGTGAATTTTCTAGAACGTTTCGCGGACTTATGAATAGCCCTTATTTACTGACTGGATTTTTTATTCACTGACTATTTGATAGTTTTAAGCAAATTAGCTAGAGTGTCAAGCTGTTGTTGCTAGAGGACGACACTTGTATAATAAAGGAAAGTTTATTAGAGAGGATAGTAGTAGAAGTGTTTTTTGTGAAAATAAGTGTATATAACGCGATTTGACAGACTTTGAACGTGGAAAGATTGTAGAAGCTCGGACCGATGGAGTGGGTGTCAGCGGAAACCGCCTCATTCATGAAATGTGCAAGAGCAGCGATTGGTTATGTTTAAAGACTGGACTGTCAGCGAAAAAACTAGTTCTCAACGTGGAACTTGTTGTCGTCATCGACTAGTAAAAGCGTGGACCCCAAACGCGTTCCTACAACCATTCAAGCTGATGGTGTCACGTATTTTTAGAGTAAACGCAGTGGAAGGATTTTTGTAAGA
>JAHWFO010081923.1:1473706-1530693 GCA_023313115.1 Rhysida immarginata
TGATTAAAAACCTTATGTGGATTAGTGGTTTCCTCTCTTTTATTCTAACGTCTGTCCACAGTATCTGGCTCCATTTATTTAGCACAGATATGTTGTCCTCTCTGAATCCCACCCCCGTAATTCCGACCCCAGTGTACCCATCAAAACCAAACTAAATAGTGCAGATGGGCATGCCCATAGGAAGCTGCATTCCGAATTTCAACCTTCTACCTCAAAAAATGTAGAAATTATGAAGGGGTACACGGTTAAGACATTACAAAACCAATAAGTAGCTCCATTCTTTCGCTACTGAATAATATAGATTACTAGCTGAAAACCCGGCGTCGCCCGGGACTTTACTTATCCTCTTTTTGGATTGACCTGCCTCAGATTAAAATATCCATTTTCACCACCGGGAAGTATCACTGGATACTTTAGATCTCATCTTTCCTTCAAAGTTTCCCTTGCCCCTGACGTAGAAGTTCTTAAACCCTCCTGCTCTAGACGAAGCTCCCGTTGTTCAGATGTTCCAGATGCCCATTTGTCTTTTAGCTGCAGAGTTTCCTGACCAATACTCGTTCTTTCTCTTTCCTTTCCAAACACACAAACAAATACACAAACTTTTCTCAGTCGTCTGGACATTTGTTAGAGGGCTCAAGGGAGACGCGTGTCTCCTTTACCTCCTCGATAGACACTTCCCTATCCTTATCGTGGGCTATACCGTGACCACCGAGAGAGAAGGCCTCCGCAATGAAATTGAATACATTGTTGCATCACATAGATAGTGCATTGTTATTCATATTTCTACCAATAATAAGCCCTGAATTTGCACTATCTATGATGATGTAACAATGTATTCAGTTTCATTGCGTGGGCCTTCTCTCTCGGTGGTCACGGCTATACTCATTTTATGTTCAATAGCATAAAACGAATGTTTTGTCATTGCATCATAATTTTATGCTCATTCTATCCTGCTATCCTATGCTCGAGTTTTTGAAAATAAAGTTCGGAAGTTGGTAGATCTGCTCACAAAATGTCAAATATTGGCGAGACTCAGTGACTTTTACGTACATCTTTTACTGTGGCTAAAAGAAAAATTGCCTCCCAACGAAATTGACGATATTATTACTGCAGAAATTCTTGATGTCAACAGTGACAAAAAATTACACGACACAGTTGTCAAAAACGATCCACGGGCCATTCGGGTACACAACAAACACAATCATCCCATGAAAAGCTTAGCAGGAAACGCACCTAGAGTTTGAACCAGATGACTCGAAAAATTATACAAATTTGGAAGTCTTTACCTCCAGAGTTTGCTATCAGTTTAGCAGAAAGTATGCCCCGGAGATTGGACCACTTTAGTAAATAATAAGCCATTATAATAACGAAGGCGATTGGAGCACTTTTCTATCTGGAAATTGTCTTCTCATTTTCCGGAAATAATCATTTTTAACGTTATAGCGCACAATCTTTTCTTAGGCAGATACTACTTTGATGATATCCAGAAAATTTTGCAGGAGTGATTTTTTTTAAAGTTGAAATTCCAAACAAACTTTGCCGAAACGAAGTGATATATTTGCAGATGATAAAAATTGAAAATTAGATGGTGGAGGTCTTAAAACTTAAATAACGTTTTCAGGGAAATCTTCCCCCTATCATCATCAGTTCTTTAGATAATAATAAGCACTATTGAAATAATAAAAATAATTTAAATTAACAATGTGAAAAAAAGTTCATAATGAAAATAGGTATCAATGAATATTAATACCAATGGCGATACATTAATAATTGTTAATTTAAAATATTATTATTTAAAAACTGTTCCTTATTATTATTATCTTAAGAACTTAAAGAGCGAGGCCAACGAGAGACAGGACCGGGCACTCAAAGTCACCTGATCATCGGGGTCCATCAACAATGTAACCTGCATTGTCTCCATCTTGGATTTTAATAATCAAGGTTTTTTCGTTTGTTGGAAACAATGAAGGTTGGATTGTTGCTTGGACCCCGATGATCAGGTGATTTTTGAGTGCCCTGGTCTGTCTCTCGTTGGCCTCGCTTACAGGGCAAATGACACGAAATCGGAAATTGATTTAATATAGTTTTGAATACTTTACTGATGCTAAATATCAATTTTATATCTTTTTTTTACTTTCATTTTTAATACAGAAATCATAATTTAAAAGCCACTTCCGATAATATCAATTCATTTTCAATTTTGTCAAAAGTTCCCGCAAGAGCGTTGCTTATGACGTCAACTTAGCCAAACTGAGGCCGACGAGATTCACACGCCGTGGCGCGATTCACAGGCACAGGCCCAACGAATTTTACAGTGCCTCGTCGGCCGCGGTTTGGCTCAAAGCCAACTAGAAAGACAGGCCGGGGGACTGAAAAGTCACATGACTAAAATATATCGAGCAACAATCCAATTTTCATTGTTTCCAACAAACGAAAAAACAATGGAGGTTGGATTGTTGCTCGATCTACTTTAGTCAGGTGACTTTATAGTGCTCCGGCCTGTCTTTTTCGTAACCAACGAGAAAGACAGGCCTCGATGCGGAAAACTCACCTGATCATAGTAGTCCGCCCAACAATCTAATCCTCATTGTTTCCAACAAACGAAAAAATATTGATTGTTAAAATCCAAGATGGAAACAATGAAGGTTACATTGTTACTCGGACTAGTATGGTCAGGTGACTTTCTCGTTGGCTACGGTTTGGCTCGAGGCCAACGAGAGACAGGCCAGGCAACACCTCCTAGAGAGAAGGCCTGCGGACTAAAGGTGTATGCATTGTTACATCATCATCAAGCGGCCAAATTTAGGGCTTACTATTGGTAGAAATACGATAACAATAGCCGCTTGATGATGATGTAACAATGTATGCACCTTTTGTCCGCAGGCCTTCTCTCTAGGAGGTGTTGGGCCAGGGCACTCAAAAGTCACATGATCATCGGGATCCGGGCAACAATACATCCTTTATTGTTTCCATCAAACGAAAAATTACTGATTGTTAAAATCCAAGATGGAGACAATGAAGGATGAATTGTTGGCCGGACCCCGATGATCATGTGACTTTTGAGTGCCCTGGCCTGTCTCTCGTTGGCCTCGGTTTGGCTAAGATGATGTCACGAACAGATAACGTTTTGAATGGAAGGGGGCCCCCTATTTCGCTTATTTGTTGCCTCTTTCTTAAAAAACTTGTATTTTTTCTATAAAAATATGTTGTTTTCTTTTTTTATATGCGAAATTCTTTCTGGTTATTTAATATCTCGAAAGCGACATTTTTGGTGTCATTTGCCCTTAAGATAGGGGATGGGTACTCCTGAAAACGTTATTTAAATTTTAAGCCCTCCACCATCTAATTTTCAACTTTCATCATCTGCAAAAATATCACTTCTTTTCGGCAAAGTTATTTTGGAATTTTTACTTTAAAAAAATCACTTCTGCAAAAATTACTGGAAATCATCAGTGGAATTATAATTAGGAAAACCTACACATCAATTTGAACATCATCTAGATCCCAAAATTGGATTTACGTATACTGTGGAGTGAAAAGTGACTTTCTTCATCATCATTGTTTTACTATTTTTTAATTTTTAATTTAAGTTTTTTATTGTATTTTTTACATCATTAAATTATGTAAGTTATTATTAATCTCATGTTCATTCAAGTATAACTTATAAAATGCTTCCAAAGTGAAATTATAAGATATTTCATTCATCCCTATTAAAGGTACCGCTAAGAGATAACAATATCATTTAATATTGCAAACTGTTTTTATAAATTAAAACTTTACACTAAGTTTTTCGTAAAAGAAAGTATGAGAAATTATACGACTATATTGTCTTATAGAATTTCTTTCTTTCTTTGTCTTCCTTCTAGAGCGGTGTCATATATAATATAGAATGGACAATAAGGACAAAGGGGTGTCTCGCGCTCCCCGTGCAACCCTTTCGTCTCGATACCACCCTCAGCGTAGCCAGGATCACGTGACATACAGCTCTTCTGAGACCGAAGGGGACATCAACGCTTACGAGTACATAGAGGAACGAGCGAAGGCCTACGCAAGGGAGAAGGCCACACGACCTGAAGGTAGGAAGAAAAAATTTCCAGACAGCTAAAAATTCACTTCTGACTCAGTTTAAAAACGAGGTGGGGGGTAACAGCAAAAGTAAAACCAGGCCTCTTCAAAACGCTCTTTAACTTTGATTCCGTTTCATTTATTTCTTAGAACGAAAGAATATTCGTCCTAAAGCAACAAGTGCAAGGGCTAGATTTCAATAGGTTCACATTCATCCGAGCGTTACAAAAGCTTTACCATTACCTCTGACTCTTTTTGAAAATGCAATCCTCTGAGTATAATCTTTTGTGTGTGTGTGCCGCTGCTGGCTACCAACTCTGAGAATTTTCTTTCTTTGCCATGAACATAGCCCCACAAAAGCACTTAGAAAATGCTATATTATTTACGTCTTCAAATATTCCAAATAAGAATGCGAGAAAGTGTGTTCTAAAGATTTAGTGAAGAAACGTTTTTAGGTAGTGATAAGAAATCTTTCTTTAAATTTTTATTTTCTTAAACATGTAGGCTTATATCAACAATGCTAAATCCTGTGCCCTTTAGAATTTCACCTTAAATTCAGTTTCTTCTGCTGAACTCCCTCTATGACATAAATCACGCTCGGAAATGGGGAACAACGCATGTTACGGAGCGATTTCTTTAACATGGAAACGCGATTTTTAAGGGCTCGCAATAGTGCTTTTAGAGATATCAGATATCAAATTGAATGGAAACCCAGTAACATTGGAGTTTTTTTTTGTCTTTCAACGATGTGAATTACATATCTTCTACTATTGAAATTCTAATTTATATCTGGTGTCTGAGTGTTTTTATATGGCGTACTGGTCGACATTGTCATGGTTAAGTAAAAATTATTTTCTTCTAGGCACACATTATAGACATTGATGTAAATATCTCTTATTTTACGGATCACATTCGTTTATAACTGAATTTTCAAGAATTATCGATATGCGCTTGCTTTACTTTAAGGCAGTCGAATGAAAACAGGTTACCACGCATAAATATCATCATGCGCAACTTGGTGCATAGGAAGTAGGAATGCGTATGCACAAATTCACGCCTTCGCTCACTTCCGACCATAGAATGGTCTGAGGCAAAAAAGAGTAAACAACAAACGATTTAATGAAAAAAAATTCTCAATCAATCCACAAAAGTCAATTGTATGGAGCAAAGTAAATTTCATCGATTTCCTGAAGGAAAAAATTATTGAAAAATAAAATGTGCGCGGCACTTAGCAGCACGTTACAGGCGAAAGTCATTAATCTGAATGGCCACTCCTGATCACAGCCAAAGTTGCCAGCTGAAAAACATTTTTCCCGCTAAACCGAACTAAAAATTCGCTAGATTCAATTGTTCTAATGCAATTTCTGGCGATTTTTTAGCAGTTATTTTGATGTAAAATCCGCTAAATCTAGCTGAAAATCCGTTAAGTGGCAACCAACGTTGGTCACAGCCAATGCTGGAAGTACAGTTACTACGGAAGCGGATATACGCCTAGGCGTCCAAGTAAACAAATGTTTGTAAACACTCACTATAATACTGGGGATTTGATGACAGTACTGACATCTCTTGGCAATTCGCGAAAGCACAGTGACTAACTTAAATTTGCGCAATAGGTGTTTGTTTATTGTGCCGGAAGTAAGGTTGGCGATGTGTTTGTCCAACATAAAAAATGGAGGCGAATAAAGATGACCAGAGTGATTCGAATCCAGGCTGTGGACTTTTCTTTCCTATTTTTCTTCAATAACTGAGTGGTTTGATTCGCTTTTTGACTGTTAAAGGAGCTGGTGGACAAGAAAGTTGTCATCGCATGTCGGCTGTAAAAAAGCAAACACAACATAACAGGATATTGAAAGAGGGACGTATGTCAGTGCAAGACGATGCTCGCCCAGGATAGGCCCACAAACAATGCAAAATGCTATGAAGAAACTTTGCAGAAAGTGAGGCACGCTACAAAATCAAAATGCCATGGATTTTCTTCATGATAACGCCCGCCCACACACGGCTAACTTGGTTGGGAAATTCTTCAATATCCTCCCTGCAACCCATATCTCTTTCCATGCGATTTCCACATTTTTGGACAGCTTAAGAGAGACATTCGTGGACATCGTTTTGCATTGGACGAAGACGTGTGACTGGGTAAAGATGTGTTTCGGTGGGAAGCCTACAAGCTTCTTCAAGGATGGAATTGACCGTCTTAGATCCCACTGGGATAAATGTATTACTAATTTTGGAGGATACTTTGAAGTAATCAATTTCCAATGATACTTCTAGCGCCTGACCCTTTTCCATTTGATTGCCCCTTACAGATACGAAGTTTTTATGAGGATAGCTCATAAAGTAATGCCCCACTTTCTCCTCGGAAATGCTTTATTTAGAATTTATGATAAACACCATGAAAATGAATGTCGCTTGGATTACGTACTATTTTTCCGCATAATTCTCATCAGTGCGTGCATGTCTTGCTTATACCAGTACTTTTTCCTGCGCATGTATCCATGTCTTTTTTTGTATGAAACTATACCAGCGCTTCAGCCTTCGTCATCTTCAAACCTCATCTCGTATAGTGCATCTTAAAAAGTGTATACTAAGGGATGAAAAATCAGAGAGACTTATGTGAGAGCGTTCAATCCCATGCTAGAATACCGTTTCTAATGAATACCCGTGGCAGAAGCGCTGATTGTGGATTGTTCTTGATTGTGTCACGATACCTAGAGCCTGGCGATTATGGAGCTGTCTCTCCATTTCCTGGAACTGTACCTCTGAGTCCAACGACCACAGTTTGTGCATGTTCACCTTTGCAGTTTCTTTTTCCGCAACCAAGAATTCAATTACAACTCGTTTTTGTAACACGAGTCGTTAACAGATGCCATTTTAACAGATTACTAGGGCAGTGCATCTGTCGAACTGTCGAAACTCAGAGAGTTTCAAATTTGAAGCATGCAAGATATCATTTTACTATCTCTATTATTCGTTGACAAAAATGTGGTGCGTTACTTTCGGAGTAATCCTTTAAAATACCAACAATGTCTTTTTGTGTTTTAGATTAAGCGAGGATTAATTTCCCGTTTAAAAGACAGTAAAGTAGACTTTGTTTTTGTGTTAATTATTCGAAAAATAGCAAATCTTTCAAAAAATAGTTCTCACGTACATTTTGAATATCTTTTATTTTTTTTATTTTTTTATTTTTTTGGAAATTTTCTCCTGACTTAGGCAGATCACAGTAGTGACCTAAACCAATATCTACAACTTCTCTCTCTTTGCATTTATTGTAGCTGCTTCATGCCTAATCACAAAAACACTTGCACATAATCATTTATTCTTGTGGTTTTTAGTGTGCTGAATTCGGATCTGCTTTTAGATTTTTTCTATCACGTTTCGTTTCTAAGTTATGCACATAGAGACTTCAATGCATAAGTAATGGGTGTGAACCCATATTTTTCGGCCACAAGGAAACTTATCAGGCCCCAAACTCTGAATCATTTAAAAGCGTTTCATTGAAAAACAAAAATATGAGGGCGATAGAAAAAAAAACTATGGTCAGATACGAATTTAGCATTAAAAAACATATAAGAATCAGCTCTTAACGTTAAATATGATTTTAAAATGCTATTTTTTTCTTGGCCTGTGTAATCGGATCATTCCATAAGAAATCGACTAATTTGGAAATAAATGGTTGATCGACCATTTCAAATTTTCTTTTATTTTTACACAAAGGTTAACCCTATTACTGAGACGTGCAAAACAATGTTTATTTCATTTTTTTATCTTAGTCCGCTTTTAATCTAGGCTCATTTTCCTTTGCTGCGGCTGGTTAAAAAGGGGCCTGCAAGGGTTTGGAAAAATAGCTATCCAAAGATAGAAACTTCCGCTTTTTATTACATTAGGAGGACATTACAAGCTTTCATGAAATGTATAGGAATGTTTGAAAATTTTTTTCTATCCTTGAGTTAATTAACCTTGAAGTTAGTAGCAAGCATCAGTAAAATCGTCATTTTTGATGAACCATTAAGGTGACTGGAAGATGGAAGTACAAGTCATAATTTTTTTATGAAAACTATGGATACAGTAGATTTCTACTGTGGAGAGATAAAATTAGGTTTTTCCACCCTTGCTCTTTATTTGGTGAACTGTTCAGAGTCGGGAAATTTTTCATTTTCGCAGACTTCAAAGTCAAATATCTCAAAAAGGGGACCGGGCAAAATTTTTACTTTTTTTTAACCAACCCCCTTCTAGTATTCAACAAAACCATTTTGGGGATCAAAAGGGCTTCGAAGTTACAGGCTCTCAAATTTGTAAAAATAATGATCACAAGTGCGTGATCGGAAATTTGAATTAAATTTTTAAAATTAAAAATCAAGTTGTTATTCCTGCCTAAAGCAGAGAAATAAAAAACGAAAACACAAATCCCCAACAAGAGTTTAATACTACCCAACAAGAGTTTAATACTGTTCATATGTACAGGCTGCTTAAATTATTTGAGAACATATTCACGTCAAGAAAGAAAACAGAGATATAAGTCGAGATAATAACTTTATTATCGAAACATATCATGAGCATACACAAGAAACTTTCTTGTTATATGGCTATTCAATGAATCCGCCTTCAGCTTCTATAACTGCTTCAATGCGAGATCGAAACCGTCGACATGCGCGAATCAAATGGTCATGGTTCATATTAGTCATTACTCGAACAATGGCAGCTTTCAATTCATCTTTGATGTTATGGGGGTGTTCACTAACCTCCCTCTCAACAACGCTCTATACGTAGTAATCCAACGGATTCAGGTCAGGGGAGTTAGGAGCCCAAAGGTTAGGGGTTACGTGATCATTGAAGTTGTCGGCCATCCATTCCTGTGTCAATCCATTTCTGATTGTTCCTTCCGACAGATGGAGATCTTTGGCAAGTGAACTCAAGGATTCTCAAGTTCTGGGATTGTCATCGATAGCCTGCTGCACTTGCTGAATAAATTCGGATGTTCTGATGATGCCAGAGCGTGAGGCATGCTTTTTACGCTTTGCTACTGGTGAAATATTGCCATCTTCGGTCTCCAACTCCTTCCGCACTTTGTGGACGAATGATCTTGCGACCTTTAGAAATCGTGATATCTCTAAATCGCTGTGCTCTGCCTTTATTGCCACGATTACTGCATGCCTCTTCAGGATTTGTGTTACTTTATGGTCCGCCATTTTCTTTTCCGGAAACGGAGGGGACATATAATTTACAATAGTGCAACAGTAGCCAAAGGAAGGTGTGTCCTCAAATACCTTACGCACCCTGTACATTTCGATGGCAATGTCAGATTTTTCAGTGAGAAACTTGGACAATCAATAAATCGAAAGTCTATTGATTGTCCAAGTTTCTCGCTGAAGAACCTGACATTGTCTGCGAAATGTACATACGAGATAGTATTAAACTCTTGTTGTGGATTTGTGTTTTCGTTTTTTATTTCTCTGCTTTAGGTAACCATTGCCCACAGTTTCTGGCTTATAAAGTGTTTATGATTGTTATTCCTGGTTAAAAAATAATTTACATCCTGCTATGTTCAATAGAGTCCAAATTATTCTAAATTCAAAAGTCAGAAAGGGTAGTTTGGGTTATCAAAAAGGGCCAAATCTATAGAGGGGCTTGGAGTAAGTTAAGAATTTGAATTTTAGTAATACTTGAGCTTGAAAATAACAGTTGCGTCTTAATGAACGTAAATTGTTTCGATTAGTATCTCGCGAATCACCAGTGTATTGATGATATAAGAGGAATGTAGTAATATTTTTTTTAATATTAAGAAAACGTACATTGATATGATTTTTAAAAGAATATCTTGTTGTCTCATTTTTCGCAGCTTAAAAATGCACAGTGTTATTTCATTTGAATCTGTTTTCATTGGTTCAAATTTTTGCATAAAATAGGTGCAATTACCTTCTCACAAAATCAGAATTTATTTTCAATCTGTAATGCAGTTTTAGAATTATTACTGTTTTTGTTATTGATTTTTTACTCCTTTTTTATTTTTTTTTATTTTTATTTATTTATTTTTTTGCTTCTCGTATATCTTTTTACCGAGGATTTCGTAACGAGTGAAACATTAAACGTTAAAGAACGTAATTGGATTTTTAGGTTCTTTCGTGGTATTTAATGAAGTTAAAAAAAAGAAACTTTCATAATGTTCAAGAGTTCGCTGTCTCTTTTATAAAAAAAAAAATCACCACCGCAGTTAAGTACATGAGACCCGCTTTTCATTTTTCTTTTTTTTTCTTTTCATTTTTCTTTTAAACAAAATATCCACATGGTGTTTTCGTTGTTGAGAGGGAAACCTGAGCTAGAGGACTTAACGTGATCAGCCAAACTTCATCAATAGCGTATTGGACAGATATATCGCCTTTCTCACATTTCTAATCAGGTTAGCGGCGGAGTCTAAACAGTGGATGCGGTCGTTGGGAAGGGCCTTTCGTGGATTTAGCTGGGTACGGATGAGGACAAAAGGCAGGTCAAGCCAGACAGACACCCACTCCATTTCTCTTCAATTGGATTTGTCAATAGCTCTTTGTGTTCGTCCAATTGTTGATCAATAAAGCAACAGTCGTGGATTTAGTTGGGGGGCTTCGTGTGCTCGCTGCGAAAGAACGACTCGTGGGCATTGCGAAAGGTCATCCGAGTTGGTGCACCAGAGAATGGGGTCAATGGAGACGACTTATGCACCCTAGGACAGATAAGCGCTGTCCGGCCAAGAGGCTTCGAACCTCCTACCCTCTCTCCCCTGCCCCCCTCCTTCATGCACCCTTCTCTCGCCTTCATCACTAATCTAGGCTTGGGAAATCCGAGATGAGCTGAGGATTGATATCAACGTTTGTTTTAACCCGAGCCAAGTAAATTCGAGTGATATTAATGACTTAAAGTTAGCGAGCACTAGACATTTCATCTCTCTTGAAAGGCTTCCATTAGAAAGACGCGCAACCGCGATGGAGGTTTATAATGCCTTTCTATTCAGTTGGATGACAAAAGCATACAAGATGGACTTTAACGTGTAATTTTTCTTTAGTTAGTCTTTTGAAAAGGCGTGATTAAGTATTATTAAGCGATTAATAGGTGGAATTAATCAAACCAAATTTTTACTTTGATTTTAAGTTTCGTTTCTCAGTTAATAGTATAGGCTTTGATGCTCATGTTACTAATGATATTAATTACTGTAGGAAAACAAAAATTATGCTAAACACTAAGATAAATCAAATTTTTTTTTAATTAGGAAACACCAAAGCTGGAAAACCTTCATTAAGTCTAACCAAATCAATCATCAAAAATAAAGAGTGGAACAAATTTTATACGCAAACATCGATTTTAAAATTGTTAGTAGATAGAATGCGACACAAACAAATTCAAGGTTTCGAAACAAATGTTTTCATTGCAAGCTTCTCGAAACAAATAGAATTCGTAGCTACAATTTTTATTTAGACAACGCCATTGGATTATAACACTTGCAGTCATTTTTACAGTGATGCGAGACTTGCTAAATCAAACTGTCATTTACTTTATGTTAACCTGAGGGTAATATGTAAAAGGCTTAGTTTATTAAATTTAAAAATAAAAAATTTCCAAAATATATTACCTTTACAGAAAAACTGCTTATGAAAAGAATAAGTTCGCTAAATTTTTAATGTAACGCCGCAAAACTTATTATTATAGGGCCGTTTAGCCTGTGGGTCTGTGAATGATGAGTTCTAAGAACAACAACAAGATTTTACTATTGTCTGAATATTGAGTTAAAAAAGAATTTATACTTATCGTACAAATGATTTAATGAATTTTGAAATAATGGTATACTTATTCAGTTGTAAAGGTTTGAAGCACTTCGGCCTCAAATAAGCAAAGTTATTCAACAGAAAAAAATTCGATTTAGGTTAGGGTAGGTTAGGTAAGTTAGGTTTGGGTAATCAAATGACTCCATATTAATATTGCAAATGCAAATTTTGATGAACGAGATACGATAACAGGATAACTATTGATACATGTATAACAAATAAAAGAAAAGCTGACTTCTAAAGATTGATAGAATGCTCATTTAGAATACTGGTCCGCTTCTGTTTGTGGATAATGAATATGGGTTATGCTTCTATTGATTTGATAAAAATGATCATAAACGATGGTAGCTTATTCCAATGATTTTTTAAAAAAAAGTTCGCTATTTTATTTGCATAACAACTAAACCATCGATTGCTTTTTTACTTTTTCTAAAATTTACTCTGCTTTTTCTGTTAATAATGAGCTCAGTGAATATATGCATTATTTAACGCTAAATTAAAAAGGAACTTATATTCAACAGCCTGGTGAATTTTTATTAATTCAAATATGTTGATACTTGATAGAAAGAAGAGAGGCGACTGCTCAATTCAATTACTGCCACAATGTTACAAAATCAAGATCTTGAACTAAGCGCTGACCCTAGAATACAAAGCGCAATGTAGTTTATCTTTCATTTTAAAACTGAAGGGAGATTATATGTAAGTGAAATGAAGAGATACTGAAAATCCATTGGGGTAATAAATGTGTTGTTAATTTTTAAATAGTAACCTAGAAATAGTTTGCTGGGTAGAGTTCTCACACCGTAAGGTGAAACGGAAGAGTTCATTTTATCGCGCGCAATAGCTAGGGACGTCATAGAGACTAGGGACGTAAGATAGTTTATACCCTCATGTGCGATCTGTGAGCTGCTTTTTTCACTCAACCTGCTCGCAACCACTCGTTGCAGCCTATTGTTGAAGTGCCCCAGGATTTAAGAAAATTAGAGCATTTTACAAAAAATTTCTCTACCTATCCATACCTATTGAGAGGTATAAAGTGAACTCTTCCATTTCACCTTACAGTGTAAGAACAACACGGAAAAGAGGTGAATTGAAGAGAAATCATCTGCAAAGACATGGAAGAGAAGACTCTAGATATAAGATTGGCGGAGAAAAGCAGAGTGACCCCCATATAAGAAAATAGGATAAGCTGTGAGAAGAAGAAGAAGTAATCCAGAAATTTGCTATAGGAACGGAATCTGACCTGGAATCACTTCTGCTTTTTTGTGAAAGTATTCTACTATTTCTGCTTAAATTAAATAAATAGGATTAGAAGTAAAGCTTCTTTACTTCTTTTTAATGACTATGATGTTGAGCTTTATGGGCGAATCTTCAGATCTTATATCGAGTACATTGCCTGTGCTTAACAAAGTGCAAATATTTAGAAATTTCAAATTTAATTAGGATTAACTAGTACTTTGACTGAATCATTATATTCTCAATGGCCAGCTGATACGTTTAAGCAAATTTGCTATGGCGTCACGCTGTTGTCGCTAGAGGGCAAGATTGGTAAAATAAAGGAAAACTTACTGCTTATGACAGTAGTAAAGTGATTTGTTTGCAAAGATACGGGTAAACAACGCGATTTGACAAACTTTGAACGTGGAAAGATTGTAGGAGCTCGGAGCTACGGAGCGAATATCAGGAAATACAAAGGAGAAAATTAAGGACAATTCCGCGAGCTGCACTCGAACCAGAGAGCATGCCTATCTCTGGCACTGCTTTTACATTTCCTTCCCTTTTGTCCTTTATATTTACGATTTGTTTGAAGTATACCTTCAGTTTATTATTATTTTCTCTTCGAGTTGAATTTTCATCATTTTCTTTGACTGTTTAAGGGTAAGGAGGATTCCCGACCTTCGATTCGGGGACCTGCTCTGCCTGTTGAGCTAATTGTGACTTCAAGGAAATCCTTTGGGACACAAGCATGGTACCTGGTTCGAGTCCAGGTTGCAGAAATTTTCCTTCCCTTTTCTCCTTTGTATTTAACTTTAAACACGGTGTTTTACTTCCCTTTTCTCCTAACTTTAACACGGTGTTTTACTGATATTCTCTCCTCCACAGTTCCGAACTCTTTGTTTGAAGGATATCTAAGTTTATTATTATTATTATATTCTTTTCGACTTGTTAAAATGTTTAAAGACTGGACTGTCAGCCATCTAGATCTCAAAGTGCAACTTGTGGTCGCCATCGACTAGTGAATGCTCGGGCGAAATGGAAAGTGTCCAGAATAATAAAGGACGACAGAAGGCCAACAACATCTTAATTAAGGATCCTCTTAAATTATCTCTGAATCGTATAATATCTTTAAATATCGTTGCTAGTCAAGATCATTCTGTCATGTTGGTTATTTCAATGGAGATGGCTACATGCAACCAGATAATGCCTTCTGTCATTGTACACATATTGCACAGGATTTGTCTCATAAATATGAAGGAGAATATATGTTGTGCCCCCCCCCCCCCAGCACAATCTCCATTAGAGCATTTGTGGGATGAAGCGGAAAAAGCCATCTGAAAAGGTGCTCATTAAGAATTGTTCATCAGGGTCCACAAACCATCTAACAACATGCCAAGAAGAATGGAGGCCGTATTAAAATGGCCCAACGAAGTACTAATGAGGTGGTCATAATAAATTGGCTACCCAGTGAATATCCACAGAATACCTCTTTAAAACCATACGTTTTGATTTTTAAACATTTCCAAGTAGATCGATCATTTTCGGTTCGTTTTTAATAATCCCCGTTCTTATGGATTCATGGTCCTTTTCTAATAATGCATTTGATATATATACAAAAAATAAAATTGACGAATACCAATTTATAAAATGTTATGGATACTGTTTAAAAGAGAGAAGGAGAGAGTAAATGCATCGCAGTTTATCGTATGACGGATAGTTTCCCCCTTCGAGAGTACAAGTTTCCTTGCGAACGTTTGGGGCGCCGTATTCTCACCTCCCTTTCTCATCTCTTTGACTCTGTCGTTCCTCTCTTTTCGCTTTCTCTCTAACATTTTCCCATCTTTAGCGCCGAGTGCGAATCCTCCTTCCTCCCTTCCCTGTCTATCTGACATTGTCTGTCAAATATCGTCAATCGGAGAAGAGTCGAACGGCCAATCCCCGTGGTACGTGAGCCGAACAAGAGGGGGCGCCGCACTGCATGCCGGGGCTTAGAACGTAAGGTCGCACTTGTTCCATTCTTCTACCGTTCTCACTTGGACTGACGTTTTCAATGAGATGGGAGGATTCGACATCAAAGAGCAGCTGATCTGAGGTGACCAAGTTCCGGCTGCCATCTTCTTTTGAGAGGAACCCCTGAGGGAGAGTGAAGTGTGTGCGGGGGTGTGTGTGTGTTTAGGAGAGAAATGTATGTGGGAAAAGGGTTGAAGAGAGAAAAATAAAAAAAGAAAAAGAGAGAGGAAAAAAAAAACGAACCTTACTATTGGTGGCAGGGAGGGGAGCAAACTGAGATTTATTGCAGGTCTTGTGAATTACTCAGGGTCTTAAAATAAAATTCGCCTTTTCGTGAAGGCGTCCATTCATATCTGTCGTTCTGTTCATAAAGTATAATCTGAGAATTCTTTACTGAATAAATAAATATTCCTTGAAGAGAAAATATGATGCTTTTAGAAACGTTAAACAGATTGTTTTTAAAGTATAGACTTGGGAATACCGGGATTATTTCATTTTTGCTTAGTCTTACTTTTTTACAATATCAGATTGTTACAATGTAAATATTAAACCACGTTATTTATCCATTCTCAGGCATCTACAATTTATTTAAATCGTGCTTAACTTTATTTAAATAATTCTTAAAATTCTTTGTAGACCTCCCGACATTTATTACTTCGTGCCAGTAGAAGCATGAATAAAGGAAAAGATGATTTCAAAATAAAAACCAGTCTCTCGAATTACCTACCTGAGAATAAATGACGCAACAGGGGGAACTTTAACTAACAAAAATGGTCTTATATAAAAATCTTATTTATCACCTCCACCTTTTACTCTGGATGCTGACGTTGCGATCTGCTTGGCTGGCTTCTCCGGGTGGGGCTTGCTTCAATCTTCTGCTGTTAAAATGGTTTTTTTTTTCATTCCACTCAGCATTACAATGTATTTATTAGATCTATTAAGCAACTGTCAGAAGGTTTCTTGAATTCAACTTCTTCCGTCTAAAATGTCGACTTGACGTACCATTTTAAAATATTTAGTAACGTAATGTAGCAGCCCAACAGGAGAAATCATCGAAAGCAATCTTATTACGACCCGCATTCAGGCAGCTGTCTCCCACGATCAAGCTCAAATTGGAGTTTTAAAAACGAAAAGGAAACTAAAAAATATCTTTATTAATAAAATTATGACCATTATTAAAAATTTAGGCAAATTTAAATGCTACGTCAATCAAATCTAAGTCTTATTTATGCAGAGTGAACTAAAGCAATAGGGTCAAACTTCAAGAGGTGAATCTTAACCAGAAAAAGAATAAAAAATCTCGTAGGAATATACACCGATGAGCCATTACATTATGACCACCTCTTTGATACGACATAGCCGTGAGACATGAGTGGTGTAGCAAAATTGTAACGGGCCGTATTTCGAACTTTGACAGCCGGACCCCCTGACCCCTCCAAAACACGAAATTCGGACCCTTCACAGTCCCGAGACTTGGTTCGGTTGAAACACTTGGAACCATAGTAGCTACGCTCCTGCTTGACGTACCCCAACAAAAACATCAGGGTCGGCAAATTATGTTTCCAGGCACTGCCAATTCAGCATCCTCGCAGGTTGGCGTTGGCGTTCAGGTGGTCACGTAGTACGACATGATAATGATGATGATGAGTTATTCAGCCGATATTTATATCCGCTGGGGTATTGTCCTTTGAAATGCCTCTCTGACATTGCGTGGACTGTACTAGGGAAGAATAATAACGACTGCTATAAGATGACCATGCCAACCGGGACCGACGGCTTTACCTGCCCTCATCCAGTGACTAGTCGTGCCAGATGTTACTTAACTTCACGGAACTGACAAGTTCAGTGAAAGCCCACTAGGTCACGGCCTCCCCGAAATATGTATAAGAAACTTTTGAAGTTCTTCTTGCATTTCATATCAATATGGTTTTTATATATCAGTTCAATAAAAAATAAATCAGTTAACTTTTACACCATCCGTTTTGAATAACCTTGTATTACCATCAGTAACTAGTGATTTGGTGATTGCAGCTCTCCCGTGATCAGGATCCCTTACAATGTCCTTTTGTCTCTATCAATCAGTTGGACAATATCGTTTCTGTTTATAGTTATCAGACGACCTTTTCCTGGAAAAGTATATGCCGTCAAAACCTTGGATGAAATTGCTTCCTAGATGAAAGTATCAAATCCTGAATGAATTTAACGTGCTAAACACGAATATCACATTGAAAAAAGTTGATTGGCTCATGTTACAGAGATATTGACGTATGTCCGGGTTCGTTGTTTAGGTGCTATTGGAAAGGAATAACTGCAGGAAGTACGGCTGGCAGATATGTGCTGACCTGAAGATAATGTCTCTGTTGATGGGTCGGCAGCAGGAATATATAGAATACTGCTGTTTTCTCTGTCTGTGAGACAGAAGAGCAATCGATTTGCACTAATCAAGAAAGACTGGCCTCCGAGAGCATCCTTTAAGCCTGGAGAAACAAATGTACAGCACCCACCATTGTCAGAACCACACAAAATCATCATTCCTCCTTCACACATAAAGCTCGGTCTTGTAAAACACTTGCTAAAAGCCATGGTAAAGAATGGACGAGACTTTAAGTATCTGCATTCAAGTACACATTACTAAGAAACCGTAGCCAATTCAGCATTTTCTTAGTCATTATTCGTGTTCAGCACATTGAATTTATTAAGAAATGACTATTTTCCTCTCACAAGCATGACTTTTTTGAAATGTTGTTACCAGGTAGTGTAGTTTACTTCTAGATGCCGCAATTAAATTGGAACTTCAGCCATGCATGGACCAGTTAAGTAAGGATCAACAAATTGTCTTCTTTGAAATTCAGAAAGCTCTGACATGACTCCGTATCACTTCACTTCAAGCAAAGCATTGCTTGTTGTGGATGAATAAATTGTTGCTTTTGACCTGTTAGATAGGTGTCAAATTATGATATGACGTCAATTTTGCATCTGCGTATTTTTGCCCATTCTCTTTAATATATTTTAAATATTTAGATTTGAAAGCGAAATCATTTCAGTGGATCAAATTGGAACGATCGCTAAAGAAGCTAAAAGGGGAATTAATTTTAATCTCTTTACCTCCACTTTCTAATTTATAATCAATATTCATAAATTTGCATTATTATATTCTCACTAGCAATTTAAATTTTTATAAGTGGCATAAAATTAATATAGTTTTTTCCGCATGTAACTTCATCAATATTTAATAGAAATTGATTTTCTCGCTTTTTTTATTTATTGGATGAATGAAAGTAGAATAAATAATCATTACAAATATTACAATCTGTCTCATTGTATTCAATATCATTAGAAATATTACAATCCTAATTCCATATATGATAGATTCAGCACGGAATGTTTATTAAATTTCGCTTTGCTGTTGATGATGTTGAGGTTAAGCGTTAACAATATAACAAGATAACGTTAGATGTGGGAAAATTAAATAATTGATTAGCGTTAATAATTAAACTTGTAAGTTTCAATTAAACTTTTTTCTTTCCTCTTGATAGTAAAAAATAGCCTTTAGTTTTAAGCCTTCCTAACCTGCTCATTAAAGCATTTAATTATTGTGCATTAATATTTAAAACTTCTCTGATAGATATTTCATAGCAAGCCCACTGAATCCTCGCTGCCATCAAACTAGATAATTGAGGATGGTTTATGGGCCTCGACCGCAACCTTTGCTATGGAACGAGTGCAGTGACATCGGCACCGAACGGTGTTCACATTCATTCAAGAATTTCCGCAACACAGGCTCGACTCGATCTCCTGAGTGCACTTGCGTCATAATAATCTTCAGCATACAAACAAGCAACGGCATTCGGACAGATTTTGCTGCGCTTAATCGAAATTCGTGTCTATGTTTCGATGATGGTTCAGTAAAATCCGAAACAGTCATTCGTGTCGTTTTTCATCTTGAAATGTAAATTTTACTTTTAGAAAGTCATGGCTTGTTTCACTTTATTTGAATGTATACAACATCATACGAGGGACATTTCAAAATCTTGACAAGCCTTTGTTGTTTAGTATTTCGAACAGGATATCTTCATTGCTGATCTGTCTGATTATTCCGAACGCCTTCACAGAAGCTTCTTCAATTTTACCAAAACGTTTCTAACGGGGCATTTGCTTCAGCTTGGTGAACAAATCAAAGTCTGATGGGCTCATATCAGGAATCTCATCTAAAATTTGTCTAAATTTGTCGTACTGTATCGACAGCATTTGCTCTCGAGTTATCGTGCAAAAAGGTGATTTCTTTCGAATCTACAGGCCGAAGCATTGAATCATGATAATGTTTTTAGATGCAACAAACAAACATTTTATACAGTATATAAACCTTTTTATTTATTTATCAATGGTCGATTGTACAGAATCATGTACATGGGTAATACTGAACAAGGGCTTATAATAACTGAAGTATGAAATATAAGAACGGGTCTTTCGATATGTCGAGTAAACACAGCATCTATGCTTAAGGTACGTCTCTGTGCTCACAATTGGATGTGGGACCTCAAAGACGGCACATACAAGCTTCTCGCAGTATCTAACATAACAAAACGAGTTATTTTGTATGACGAAAAAATAAAAATTATTGCATTATCCGTAATCATTTTTTGGGTGAGAACATTATTGTTAACTGTAGAGAGGAAGGAATCTGTAGAAATAAATTAAGCACTTCAAAGCACGTAGAAATTCAACGAGCGCATAAATTATAAATAAGATAAAGATTTCAAAAAGCATCAAAAGATCTAAATGAAAATTTAATTGATTCTTCAATGTTTCATAATAATATGAATTTAATTGAGTAAAAATATATTTACTGTAATGGTAAAGAATCGGCCTCGGTGGCTCAGCAGGTTGCGTGATCGCCTCTGATGCCCGAGTACGCGGGTTCGATCCCGGCCGAGGACGACGAGGATTTTTCAGGGGTAAATCCTGAGATCACGCACTTCCTTCGGAAGGGAAGTAAAGCCGTTGGTCCCGTGTAGTCGTTTGCCGGCTGCACGTTAAAGAACCCTTGCGAGGCAAAATTTGCGGCCCCTATAACGCCGTCCTGAAATGACCATAGCAGTTGAAAAGGACGTTAATACCAAACAAACCAAACCAAACCAAACCTAATGGTAAAGAGTATATTCCAATACACTAAGATTCATTAGCCTTCATTCAAAACACTGAAAGCAAAACGTTAGGCCATTACAGCGGTTTGCTAGGTAAGATAGCGAAGTATAGTGGCACTATCTGTTATCACACTTTCAATATATTTCATAATATCTCTGTAGTAAAGATTTAAATAAAAATTTTCCTCAGACAATAACGGTCAGATGACTTTTCGTTGCCGGGGTGCGCTTCAAACTGGCGTCAACAATGCTTAAACGTGCAACAACAATGCAAAACTGTTTCCGTAATGTTTTTTGGTGTCCTTTTTTGCATCATGCTTTTTGTAGAATGATATCCAGCCTCAAAACATCATCATCTTAATAAGTACGCCAGCTGCGAAAGATTGATTTTTCAGTAATTATTTTGTAAACTGAAGTGACCGACGTGTTCGCTTCATATGCAATTTCTTGACATGTTTTGTGTCCATATCTTCCAAAATTAAACTGGTGTTTCGTCTGTTGTATTTGATGACCGTCCTCCATTATGCTGCAATCCGCTGCTCTATCAGCACAAACTTCCGCAAAGCTTTATGGATTTTGGTTGCGGTTCTTTCCTCTAAAATTAAAATTTCAATTTTTGATATCGCCGATCCGTGAAATCTAACCTGAATCGTTTTTTTCCCTTCCATTTAACGTCACATTTGTTTAGAATATACGGTATATCAAATGTCTTCATCTGATTTCAAAACTCTATATATTAAAAAAAATCATTATACAGAAGTTGGTCAAGTTGCAAAATGATCAGAATATACTCAAGTTTGATATAGTAGCTTAAATGCTCTATGTGACCCCCCCCCCCCCCGTCTTCACGTCACACGTTCCTCTTATACTTGTTGAAGCATGGCTTGTGTCACTTACAGCGGCGTGATTCGAGTTTTGAGCTCGTCCAGATTTGCTGGTGGAGGAGTCACATAAATAGGATCCTTGACAAAGTTCCACAAAAAATCAGAAATAGTCAGCTCCGAACTAAAAAAAAAAATGCATGTAAATATTAATTTAAATGATACATACAGAACGCATATTATTTGTAGCGTCAAATAAAACCAGCCAAAATATGCATGAAAACTGGAGAAAGGAAATTTATTCATAAGCCACTGGCTACGAATAAAGTTCCAAATCTTGAGCTCCTGGGTGCCCCATCTAACAATAAGGTCGCCCTTCATTAAGGAATCTTCTAACTTCTAAGTGTTAGTGTGGCGATGCTCCAAAATCATCACTCTCAGCCTGTAATTGCGGGATGAGCCAGTTTTGCAACATTTCGCAATATCTGACATAAACTAACGGGAGGTCACTATGTTTTTCAGACGCGCTGGAGAGACCTCCAGCAGCAGTGAAACAAAACTTGACGAACCTCTGATTCCCATGCAATGCACATCGTTTACTAGAGATCAACGGTTGTGGGGCTATATCATTTTGAAACCGAATGAAGACATTTTGATACACCTGTAACTTTGCTGTAGATGAAGATATTCAGCAAAGGTACACACTGAAATCTGACTCACATCTGATGCAATAATGAGAGCCATTCTAATGCTGGATGCCCACTTAGCGCGACGATCGCGCGATTCTATCGCTTTGTGAAGCACGCATGCGCAGAGTGACGTCACGAGGGCGATTCTGTGGCGTATATGAGGCGATTGAAAAGCTCTCCATGCCAGAGCTTTTTGATCGCGCGACTCTATCGCACCCAACAGTTTCGAATCACGTGGCACATGCAATCATGGCAGCACCTATTGCGAGATGGTCGGATATCGCTACGGAAAATTTGATTGAAGATATATGCAAATAGCTAAGCATTCCAAAAATAAATAACTCATTCTCGTCCATGTCGATTTTGGAAGCACGAAATCTTGAAGTGGGAAGCGAAATGATCGCGTAGATAGCGCATGCGCATTCAGTCACGCGGCCGTCGCGCCAAGCGGGCACCGAGAAGCGAATTGATCACCTGGCGTTTGTTGCGCATGCGCATATGACTCAAAGCGATAGAATCGCGCGATCGTCGCGCTAAGTGGGCACCCAGCATAACTGCGACGAAACCGGTAGCTTTTCTGATCTTTCGCCAACGATTCTTATCTTTGTCTGCACTAGAGCAATGTTTTGTTGATGAAATGCTTTACCAACGATACATCAGTGTATGAAGCAGTGGAGGACTTCGTCACAGTGTCACAGTCAGAGACACTGAAATTTTTTAAACATGGAATCAACAACCTGCCACTCCTTGGTAACAATACTGGAGATTAATTTGATTAGATAGAAGGTGCTATTTTCTTTTCCGTTATTTGTATCAACGGAATAGAAAAGAAACCCTTTTGGAAAAGCTTAATCCAGCCATTTACACATCTACAATCATACAGCGAAGTCATTCTAGTAACCCCTTCGAGTATTCTGATGTTTATGACCGCACAAACGGAAACCTAGGATATCATGTCATTACATGTAGAACTTCATTTGCTATCCATGTTATATTTAAAAAAATTACGGAGATATTGTGTTCCTACTCGCATTATCAAGTTGGGGAAGTAATGTTGGTTTAGCATGTTTGAGTTTAGAGCAGCAATAATGACAACAAAATACTTTTTTCACTAAAATGTGATCATTCGATAAAAATAACCTTCTTCCACTGTGCAGGAAGCTTTCCAATGCCTGATTAAAGAAGTTTGCCTTCCGTGAGGAGAACTCATTGAAAGAAATTTCAACATCATTCTGATTTTGAAACTGATTTTTACGAAGATAATTGTCTAAGGCCAGAAAAAAAGACATTCCGTAGGGTGATGAGTATGGCTAATATGACAACATTGCATATCCTAATTCCTTCAATTTTTGTTTGGTTAACTTTTGTATGAAAGCAAGCGTTGTCGTGAAGAGAACAGGTTATTTCTTATCTACAAGTAAAGGCGTTTCTTTGGAAAGTGTCTGGTAAAAAGTATCAAGTTGCTGGCTGTACACCTGAGCTGTAATGTTTCGGCTTGGTTTAAGAAATTCCTGGTGGCCTATTCAGCCATTGATCACCAAACTGTTAGCATAACTTTCTTGGGATGGAGGTCACCTTTGGCCTTTTTGTTTAGAAGAGCATCACTTTCTACCCATTGTCCTGAATGTTTCGAATTATTATATAGAACCCACTTCTCGTGGCACGTCTCAAATCGATGTAGAAAAGGGCCAGTTTTATTCCGCGAAATGAGTGAGGAACAAAAATGGACAAACGTTGTGCTTCGTTGTCTTTGTTCAACTCATGGGGTACCCATATTTCCAGCTGCACACTTTAACAATTTGCTTTATATGTTCACAAACAGTCTTATGATCAATTCCAAGCATACATACAAGTTTCTCGTAACGTTAGTTGGGGATTTGACTCCACTAATGAATATAAAAGGTCAATTTCAACTTCCAATGGGCGTCCGGAGCGGGGTTTATCCTTAAGGTTTATATCTGTGGATTTAAATCTTTTCGGCCTCACGCTCAGAAATTGAGTTCTTGTCTCATACTTTGTTCACATTTTTACAGCCTCAGCTTCATATTTGCAGAATTTGAACTCTTATAACAAATATACCTGAATCTATAAGTTTCGATCATCAATAGAATAAAAATTATTCACCAGAATAGAGCCAATTCTGCTAAAACATAATTGTTATATAACTGCATTGACGTAGCAACAAATTTCTTATACTAAATTAAACTGCTTGTGGTAAACCGACAGTACTATACTATCAACCTGATAGAATGGTCAGTCAGTAAAAGCCATTCACTATCTGTAAAGAAAATACAATAAATATGTGCAACTAAGTTTTTAAGATTTTCAGAACAAATATTTATTATGGTCCTAAATAATCACACTATAATAGGGACTACAAAATATCTGCTTCAAATTTTACTTAGATGTTAAAGCGAATGTTTGATTGAATGAAAATATCATGAAATAATTGAAAAGTTAATATAAATCTTTGACGTTGATATATTCAGTTATCTGTGACGGTAACTATATGTAGACCTATAATTCAATTAAATTTCATAACTATTCCAAACGGCAATAATATTTATTAATCTAATGAAATGTTGGCAAAGTATCTGAATATTAAAGACAATATTGATTGATATATTTTCTTTCTCTATGTACATCTGAATGGCGTTTTTTAAGAACGTGCCATGTCGATGTCGTATCTCATAATTTATGTTTGCAGATGGGAAAAACAAATTAAAATCATGCATTTTCAATTTTTTAAGAATAGAATTTTTGAATAAGAAGATGCGTTCTTGGAAGAGAGAGAATGCAGAAAAGAGTTTTTCCAGTATGGAATCTACTGAAAGAGAAGATGTTATACGGTGACACGACGAACAACTTCTTGCGCCCAGTAGCAATGTAGGCATTTTGCCCCTGGAAGAAGTCAGCGGACGCCTAATCAATAGTTTCGTTGTTCCCTCTTTCGTGCAGAAGAATCGGAAAGAAAAAAGGGAAAAAAGATATAGAGGGAGAGAGAGAGAGAGAGAGAAGAGATGAAAAGGAAGAAGGAAGAAAAAGGAGAAAGGAGAAGAGAAAACATTCTGACAAAACCTTTTCTTCTGGAAGTTCATTGACGCCGAGCGCGATTTTCACGTTCTTCTTGCGGCTCCATAAAGCATTCCCAGTGGAAATAATAAATAAACGATTTGTAGCCCAAGTGTAAAAGATTCACGCACCGAGATTACTCACGAGGCCGCCAAACCAAGCAACTAATCAGAATTCCTCGCAGAGGAGAGGGAGAATGGTGGAAGAGGGAAGTCAGAATTTGTGCTTCCAAGATGAGACATTCCCTTCTTCCAGTTTTCCTCCACCCATCTCTATTTCAACGCTTTAATAAGAAGATTCTGAAACGTTCTCTTTTATAATTATTCGTCTGGGGAAATGTCGTCTCCTGAAGTTGTTCCAGTGTGTGAAAATAATTAAGACTAAAGGGAGAAGAGTTGGAATTTCTTTTTCTCTTTTCTGGACTCTTTTTGCGACTTCTTTCCCTATTTCTGATTCATGAAGACACGAATTCGTTCGTTATATATTTGATTTAGCTTTAATTTAGAGAACTTAGCTGTAATCGCTAGGAATAAAAAAATGAAGGGTGCTAATTACTGGAAGCAAGGCTAATCTTGCAACATGATGTTAAATTATATTTGGGGAAACTTTAATATATTTATGACGATTAATTTTGGTAATTATTTGAATTAAGCTCTTTTTCTAATTCACATTTTCTCTTATGCGACAATTTCTTCAAACTGAGAAACTTATTTAAATGATTGCTAACTTTTCCAGCTTCAGTAATGATCTTGATTTTCATCGAAAACCATTGAATAGTAAGATTCCGAGAAATCTTGTTAATTAAATTCGTATCATATCGATTTTCATTACTCAGAAATTACAAAGGTCGTACTGAAAGTCTTGAGCAATAATTTTCGTAACAAATGCGAATTATTTTAATTGAAAAAATATTTTAATCTACCAACTTTATACTAATTGAGGTATTGTGGCGGTAGGTCTATCACGTGACCATGCGTTCTACTTGCAACGTGGCTGGCAATGATGTTTCGTTAGTCAACGTGCTGTCATTGGCTTCTTTGTTAAAGAGGAAATCTCGCTGTTGAAATTCACCAAAGACTTGAGCATGCATATAGAAACGTGTGTATGGGTGCTAGCAATGTTAAGAGATATATTTCAAAGATAGAAACACAAGCATCCAAGATTTGCCTCGTAGGGACTAGAATGAATTCATTAAGGAAAGGTTTGATGCCATCGTTAACGAAGACAGAGGTGTCACAGTGTCTGAAATCGCAGTAAAATTTGGAATAGGGCACCGTGTCTTCGGTCAGCTAAATTCTGTATCAATAAATTCTGATTTGCAAAAAATGTTCCTCAAGAATTTGACTATGATCCTCGTAATTAGGAAAAAGTTGCATATTATTAATATGATCATGAAAAATAGACACTGAAACAAATTTGTAATAGACAAACACAAATTTTTAATAATTACTCAAAATAATTTAGCATAAAATACGGTTGAAAATTTGTATGTAAAAATTTTTTCAAACAATGTGCTCATCTCAAATTAGGAGCTTGGAGGGTTCTAATACGGAGAGATATTTAAAGTCTTTAAACGAATATCAAAATGCTTTAAAAACATCAAAACCACACAAATACAACTTAAATCATTGAAAACTTTAATAAGCGTTACAAACAATTATAAGGCGAAATGAATATTTAATTTTATTACTGACAAAATTCTATAATGTATGAAATTGTCATCAACAGGTTCTTACACTTAAAACACTTCGGCTATGTTTATCATTTTGATTCTCAGAAACGAAACGCAATCATAGGCATTCCACCTCTCTAACCCTATGAATGAAAATGTAATAAATAAGTAATAGAGTTAATGCTCCAACATAAGATAAAGATATTAGCATGAAAAATGATAGGAGAAATTCCGTATCCTGGATTCTTCTTTCCATTATTCATGTTAGTATCTTTCCCTATAAATGGGCAGCATGTATGACTCAAGAGAATATTTCTTGTGTTACGCATTAAACTTATTAATAAAAGCTTATACAATAAATATACTTAAGAAGCTTATAGTATTATAGGATTTGTATTATAGTACAAAAGGTTTATTGGCATTTGTAAAAATCTCTTACTTCAGTAGTCAAAACTTGAAAAAATCAAGCAAAATAAAATTGTAACCATTCCCAATAGACGAACGACTGCGCAGATCACATTCAACGACAAAATAAAGTGCTTACGTATTACTGAAGATGCCATAATGGATTTCTCCATGTATTCAATTACTTTAATTTAAACTCAATTAATTAAATTCAGAGACATTGGAAGCAAGGGACAACTACGCCTACCTCCAAAAAAGTTAAATTTTCTCTTTGAACCCTTTATAAATTTCCTCTTTGAACCCCTTAAGTTTTTTTTCCTAATAGTTTATACATTAAAAGTCTCCTGCTGGATTGCAGCGAAAGCAAAGCCAATTAAGGTGACATGCATTTTTTAGAATTTATTTATTTAATGGTAGTTAATATATGCGTAGGGAAAACCCACTATAATTTCCAAAAGTGAGACTAATTAAGTTGCAATGCATTTAATACTAAGCCCAATAACGCACTTACAAAATTTACTCGAACTCATGCGTTCTTGATTTTAGATATTCAATTTGAAATAAAAGGCTTTTAATTAATTTATCAAAACTTAAAATATTTATGATTCTCGAAAAAATTTTAAATACTATATATCAAACAGCA
This sequence comes from Rhysida immarginata, assembly GCA_023313115.1. NCBI lineage: Eukaryota > Metazoa > Arthropoda > Chilopoda > Scolopendromorpha > Scolopendridae > Rhysida > Rhysida immarginata. Next base: position 1,501,236 of record JAHWFO010081923.1, read on the forward strand.
AAAAGGGAATAAGGCTGTTAATGTTGCTCCCTTTTGATGAGATTGAATGATGTCAAAGCAATTGCCAGTGGGCGACGGCTTCAGAGACGCAATACAATAATTTAAAATGCCGAGAGCTATAAAAAACGGTAACAGTCCAGTTAGTTCGTGGGAAAAATTAAAGGTTGGAAGTTCCATAGTATCCTATATTATTTATAAGTTGTCGAGGGTATCAATAACTTAATTTTACATGTAAAGGATAGATGAATGAAATAAATTGCTTGGATACTCAATTATAAAGTAAAATTTATTTACAAACATGCTATATGCAAGAAATAAAACACTCTTTAACCACAACGAGTAAAAAGAAAAAATACGACCTGTAAGTACTTTTCGAGAACGAAGCTCTCATCTTCAGCAGGATTAACAGGGAGTAGCACACAAGATGCAACTGAAGATGAGAGCTTCGTTCTCGAAAAGTACTTACAGGTCGTATTTTTTCTTTTTACTCGTTGTGGTTAAAGAGTGTTTTATTTCTTGCATTAGTATTAATTTATCCACATTCCTTTTCCTTATAAAAATTTGTTTTCGGTCCTCTGCATTTTGTGCAATTTTGCCAGTTCCGGAAATTATATTTTTACTTTCAAACATGCTATAATTCTTACATAGAGAAATGTGGTTCTAAAGAAGAAATTAACCCCCCCAAGAAGGTATATGAAATTAACGGAAGCTCTGAATTCATGTACTTTTTACCACTTTATCCGAAATTTTAACCCTCATTTGTTTAATCAAAAATTGATATTCTCTAACGTAGTATTTAGAAAATGTAAACGAGTTCTATCTTCTTTATTTCTCATCATTTCCAGTCGAATGATCTATCACATGTTATATGTTGCCATTTGAAATCGTTAATAGTTCTAAAGAAAATGTGACCGTAGCGGGACAATTCCGACCCGAGAGGGACAATTTTGCCCAAACTTCCTAGTATGTAGATTATGCATAGAGGAATCTGCATACTGAATTTCTCTACTTAATTACTATTAGATCAGATGGCCCCCCTCTAACTCCCACTCCCATAATTCAGACCCCAGTTGGCCAAACAAAACTAAACTAAAGAGTGAGATAGGACGATAGGACATGCCCATGGTAAGCTACATTCCGAATTTCAATCTTCTACGTAAAAAATATAGAAGATATGATGGAAACAGGTAGCTTAAGTTATTTTAATTTTAATCAAAAGACGCATTTGTGGAATTTATACGCATTTGTGGAATTGCACAAGTATCAAAAAAAGAAGACGAATGTAAATTTGCGGGTGATTTACAGTAAAATGTTTTAATAGTATAATCTTACCTAACCTTCCATACAAGACGTTTAAAATTTTTCATGCTGGAAATTATTTTTTTAAATTCACATTTATATTCTATGTAAATTTTAAACGCAGACGCAGATGTGACGTTGTTGTTTTTACTGGAATCGTAATCTCCAATAGGAAAGTTTTAAAATTAGTCACGGAATGAGCTTTTGTGAGAAGATGATTAAAATTCTATGAAGTAGAGTTAATGAAAATCGAACTTCTTCTATACTTGTTATAGGGAAACCAACAACATCAAAAACTTTTACTTTTGCCCTTCTCCCTTTTTCTCTGTTGCCCTTGACATTTAGCAACAACAGTCTTTCGTTTGCCTTGTAGAACAAAAGGATTGACAGACAGTCGTCAGAGGAGCGAAGTGACCCTGTCGTTGCCATTTCGGTTTAATTTTAAGAGCCCAACCAGAAAACGTCGGGAGAGTTTGTCACCGGAGAGACATTTAAGCGGCCTTGGACGTCGGAGCGCAATGGCTGTCAATGAACTGATTGGGAACTTTTATAATAGGACGGTTTCCGAAGCGGAAGTGTCCGATTCGCTCGCGTGCGTCTCAAGGCCCTCTCCGTCCTCGTCAGTCCTTACGATGGGTCACCAACCCGACTGTCGGATCATTGGTTTGCCACAACCGCAGCCAGCGTTGCTGGGGCTTTCATTGTTTCCAAATAACAATGGCAATGTCCAGTGTATGCTTCGGTGGACTTGCCTCCATCACGATGAGGTCGAAAGATTGTTCCCAACGAACTCGCCCACCTCCCTCCGTCCGCATATCGACAAGTCACGTCCAAAAGTCCTTCATCCAAATTGCTCACCAACACAGAAAACTATGAAAATATCATTTGTCGAGAATTAAAGGGTTGTTACGGAAAACGTTCTGTCAGGGGAATTTTGTTAATTTAGCGCTCTAATCAATACCTAAAATAATCAATTATTCACATCAATTAAGTCAGTTATGACCCTTTTTTAATCATGACAAAAAGTATTGTTTGGCTTTTATAACTATTTATAAAATAATGTTTTATTGCTGTCCATTTGTTAGAACTTAGAAATTTGATTGAACCTAGAGCTTGATTACGAAACATAATTATATACATTAGAGTAGATGAAAAAAAAATAGAATAACAACTTTAATAGCTTGGGTCTAATATATGTGCTTTCCAGTTACAAGTGTAAAAACAAAGAAACAGAAGGATGAGTTCTAAAACCTTAAATAACACAAGTACTACATGCTACAATAATATACAGATTAGCCAATTAATTTCGACTACATGACAGCTTTAAGCAAATTACCTATGGCATCATGCTGTTGTCGCTAGAAAGAGAGACAGGCATAAAGAAGGATAGCTTACGACAGTTGTAGAAGGGGTTTTGTGTGAAGATACGAGTAAACAACGCGATATGACAGACTATGATAGTAGTACCTGAGAACCATGGAACAAATGTCAGTGAAACCGCCCCATTCGTGAAATGTCCAAGAGCTGCTGCTGGTTAAAGTATTTAAAGACTGGACTGTCAGCCAAATAAGTGGGGTCCGACATGGGATGTGTTGTCGTCATGCTCGGGCAGAACTAAGTGTCCAATATTATAAAACATAACAGAAGAGCAACAGTGCAGGAAATTACAGCACAACTCTCTCAATGATCCTCTGAAATGATCTCTGAATACACTGTAATGATCCTCAGAAATGAACTCTCATAGCCGTACACTCCATCGTATGGGATATGGAAGCCGAAGGCCTGTTCGAATATCTTTGCTGTCTGCAGGTAACAAGAAAAAAGTCTCCAATTCGCACAATAGTACAAGAATTGGACAGTTAATAATTATAATTGGAAACAATTTATGTGGTCCGATGAATCACGTTTTCAGTTTCACCGTGGAGTTGGCCGAGTGAGAATTTGACGGAAACAGCACAAAAGCAAGAACTCCAAAAGCTTTTACTAAACAAACCCTTCAATTTGGTGGATGCAGAGTTATAATTTGGGGAATGCCTTGGGGCCTTTAATCCGTATTGATCCACGTCTGAATCGCTCAAATATCTAAATGTCGTTGCTGTCGTTCATGTTGGTGGATATAGCTACTTTTAACAAGATCCACCATGTTCAGCTGGATAACCATTCTCAGCTCAGCCTTAGACAATAGTTCTGCCATTCTGCTGATATTGTACAGTATTGGCTTCAGGGTCATGAAGAAGAGTTTACTTTGCTTTGGTGGCCCCTACAATCTCCAGACCTCAATCTCATTGAGCATTTGCGGAATGAAGTTGAAAAAGTCATCAGACAGCTGAGTTCATCAAATCTCACACAACTGAAAGTACTATTCATCAAGCATGGTTTCAAATTCCACAAATCACGTGCCAACATCTCGTGGAGTCCGTGCCAGTAAGGATCTATGCAATATTTAAAGCAAAAGATGGCCCAAAGAAGTACTGAAGAGATAGTCATAATAAATTGGCACTTACATGGGAATTATCTGAACCTGCACGAGGAACTCTTCGTTTGTGCGCAAGCATACTTGGAAGCAATGGCGGTGGTGGTAGCGAAAGTGAGGGGGAAAAAACATGGCGACAAGGTGGAAGCAAAATCGTTAACGATGGTCGCCGAAGAATTGCAGATAGAGCAGTGTTATTAAGCACAAAACCTTAATCTTGCTGTACAATTATTCGTCTCGAATAAGATAAGGTAAGCATATGAATATTTATTTTATTTAAAACTATAAAGCACCTCCATACATACTCTCTCACCAATGAAACGTATTCTCGGCCGCTGGCCCATTAGATCACTCGACAGCCTTGCCTTCGTTTCACTCGCGAATATATGACATTAGCCCCGGAAAGTTTACGAAGATTTGATTAGAAACTTGAAAATTCATTCAACTGTCCTGTGCTGCTACTTCATAGGAAGTAGTTCTATTGCTTTCTTGGAAAGTGTATTCGTGCGTATTTGTTGAGTGGTGGAGGAAAGAAGTTCCGTCAAACGCATTAATACACACGCTTTAAGTATGGCGTAACAATGGAGTCTTTGTATGTTTATGTGCGCTCAAATTTTTTTTCGTTTTCGCGGTTTATTTTGAAAGAAACAAAAACTTCGCGATTTTTTATGTTTAGCTGTAGATGAGTAAAATATTTCAACTTGGTGTGAAACTATGAGGTTTGAATGGTTCCTTTGTCAGTACAGAAATCTAGGTCAAAGCTCGTTGTAATGTATATTTCATGCATTTAAAAATTAAAATTTGCCTTCATTAGTTTAACCGCAACATTATTCTTCATCATCAAAGTAAATAGTACTTCACATTTTAGAAACTTTTTCATTAAGCTTTGAAATATTTTTTCCCCTCTCAACTGTTTATAATCTTTTCTCTTCGTAGTGAAGTATAAGAATAAAAAGCAACGTTGATAGTTTGAAGTTGTGTGCGTGTGTATATATATGTCTGTGCGCGTGTGAACTGGGTGGTGGGCTTTCTTCATTGTTCTTCTCTCTCGTCCTCCTCGGTAAAGATCATCGAGACAATTAGAGCGACGAGTGAAAGCAATGGTCACCTCGTGTTTCACCCTTAACATCTGACACGGGAGACGAACGAAATAAGACTGGAAGGACAATATTTCTATCGCTTCTGCAAAATCAGTGAAGCTTCGGTCCTGTCGTGTTTTATTCACGAAGTGAGGACACGGCTTTCGCAAGGTCTGTGTCGATATTAGGCCGACGATCAGTAGGACGGCCTGCGAGCTCTGCCTGTGTCAACACCGATCCCAATTTCCTGTTCCAACACAGTAGCCAACCGTGGTGCTTCCTTTTTTCTCCTCCTTCCCCACCTTTATATATATATATATATATTTCTTTCTTTCTTTCCCTCCTCTTCTCGTGCGGGGCTCATCCAAAATTCAATTTGGGCGCCGCTGTTTTAGCCCAGTCGCTCCTCTTCCCTTCTCTTTCTGTCACCCTATCCATCCATCCTGTGAGGACAGCCGCTCGTCTTCGCTCTGTGATGAAAACACCGGTGAAAAGAGAGGGGCGGGAAGAGAGAGAGAGAGAGAGAAAGAGGAAAAATGACAGAGGACTTCGATCATTTTTTATTGTCCTCGGAAAAACTGCCTATCAGCCCTTCCCCTTCGGTGTCCAGGAGTTAATTTTGACTTAGTGTCCCAATATAAATAATTCTCTCAGATGTTTTTATTGACAATGCTACTGAGAGCAAGAGGAAAAAATACTTTTCAATTGTTTTCGTTATCAAAGAGGAAATAGAACCCTCCTTTGCCAAGAGAAACTCTGCGCCTTCGCTCTTTCCACCTCAACCCTCCCACATTTTCTATTGAAAACGATTCGCTCGAAATGTTTAGAGAGAGAGAGAGAGAGAGTACCTCGTCTCCATTTCAATTATTCCTTAAAAGTTATAAAGTGCACCCACTTTAAAAATAGTTGATCTCGCTGTTTCTATTGGATATTGTTCTTCAATATTTAAAAAGCGCAGACAACGTGAATACGTATTGAAGGCTTTGATGCAGCAAAGCGCGCTAAAATGATGAAAGAAAACTAAATAAAATAAAAAACATGAAGATGCACTCGACTTTTTCAGCAATATAAAAGCGGCATTAGATTTCTGGTAAAACTTATATTGTAACTCGATATATATATTATTAAAATTTGTTAGTGGTGCAGTTGCATCAAAAGTGAACTTTTTTCAGTAGTAAATGATGCTCCAATAAATAATGAATTTTCCTCTTCTTCCACGAGAAATATTAACCAAAATCCAATATAAGTGTCTAGACAAAATCTCAGATGAAAACTTATTTGATAAGAGTGCTCACAAGCTTCTCCCAGAAAAGCTCATAGAACTGCAACATAGAAGGAAATGTTCCAGGATTGGATAAAATCTGATGGCGAGAGTTATTAAAGTGTAATGAAACAAATAGAAATTAATTTCTTTGATCTTGCCGAACTTCAATAAGCGACTTTTATTTTTATTTCTATTTTTTGCCGGTTGTTTTAATTCAACTTTTAATCTGAAGAGATCACATGAATATCTTAAGATATTCGGGTTTGTATAATTAATATCGTCTGTACGCGTGTTTAGATAAATAAGGTAATTATAATTAAACTGACAGTACTCAGAACAATGTAGAGAAGAATCCACTCAACAGAACGCAACTAAATTGTTAGATATTTGAATAAGAAAATGAGAACAAGAATTTTGCAATTAAAAAAAATTAATTCTTTTTCATATCACTAGTTGGCGTTGCTGCCCCTAAGATTAAAAAAATTGAACCTTTAGTTTACAAAGCAAGATTCTTAATGCCCGAACAATTGATATGCAAAACGTGCTGGAAACATAATACGGCGTGGTCTACAGATATTTGAAGTATGTAAGCTGTCATTGTAACCAGAAGGCCCTATTATAATTTTTCCAACCTAGGCTAACTTGCGTGCTGCAGTTAAGTAGCTAAATATCCTGTATCAAGTATAACTTTTTTGTTAAAAAAAATGTAAAATTCTAAGGATAGTCTTTAATAATAATAAAAATTAATTACTCTAACTCTAGCGGGCCGTATTCAAACTCAAATTTTCAAATCACTCCATAACACAAGTCTGCAAGCGAAAGTAATAATAAATTGAAACTGGAGTCAGTGCTCCATATATAAGGTAAAGATATTAAATTAATAATAAGTAAAAAATGGAAGAAAAATTCAGCGACTGGATTCGAATCTGCAGCCGCGAATATCACCCTGGTCCCCTCTACCAACCGAACCATCTCGCAAGGATTTTTCAAACTATTTAAATAAATTAAATATTTTTTAATAAATAAATAAATAATGATAAATATATAAAAATACATAAATTGGAGAAGTATTTTTATTAACTGCGCAAGCGCGAGGTGATTGGGCTCTAAGGAATTCCTAAGGTTAGTTAGAACTGTCCATTTTAATAAAACTAAAACGAGCATGGCATTTTGTGAACAAACCTTACGAGAAAGCGCAAACCGGTTTCAAATTTGAAATTATTAAAATTCATTGAAAAATTTCTTGACGATGAAACCTTTGCAGACCCATGTAATCATAAATCCATGGACTCAGGTCAAGGAACGTGGTGATCAGTCAGTTGAAAATGTTCCAGATTTTATTCTGTCTTCACCAAATTGCATTGCCGTACTTGCAGTTTGGTGTGATCCGATTCTGCATTCAATTTATTGAGTCAATACGATTATTTTTGTTATTATTGCAAAGCTGAATAACTTATTGACAAAGAAAATCTGTGGTATTATCCATCTATTCATTAGAAATCAGCATGTTCTACTTAATTATTACCACATCAAGGCCACCTGAGAGTTCTCTAACAAACCGTCCTTTTATATTCGCAAATTCTGTACCTGCATTCTTATTCAAATATCCACCGATTTTTGATTGATTGGTTTGGGTTTTAGGGCACGACAACTACTTGGGGTCCATCTATTATCACTGGACCTTTTCTATATCGCTTTGAATATGTCAGTTTAATTATAATGACCCAATATATGCGCAAAAAACTATAAATCAGAAGTAAGCTGTTATTATAAATCTGCGCTAATTTAAACCTTCGTAATTCTGAATGTAAACAAATCGAAACAACATTGTAAATTATATATAAAAGTTAATTTTTGCATTTTCATCCTTCTGCTGTCCAATATTTTCATCTCGGGTGTTTTAATAAAATAACACAAAATATTTTCTTTTACTGTTGCTTTTTTTTCCTAATGATTAAATGATCTAGAAAAATAAAAATTTATTAGCACAAAGTAATATCTAAAATACATCTTTAAGAATTAAGCTTTTATAGGGAGTTCATTTTGTATTTCTATCATGCGTACATCCAAACATATCAAAGTTTAAAGCTGCAAAAGGACTTCATAATTATTGTGTGTGTACTCGATACCAAGGTTCGTTTCCCTGTGGGAATGCCTGAAATTCATCGTTTAAAAGCTAAAGCCGATGTCCTATTCAGCAGTAAAGAATTTCGACTAGAAAAACTTATTTAGTAATTTATGTGTTTTTATCCATAGATTTAGCGAATATTTAAACCCAGGTTCATGTCAAAAAATCAATATTTTCATGTTTCATAAATAAATGATTGTGCTTACTCCGCTGCACCATGCATCTGAGATATGCATTCTCTTTAATATAGAATGGCACAAACGAGATATAAATAGCAACCCTGCCAAATGTTATGGTAGTGCGCTTGCATTCTGTATTAGCGTCATCAATATGTGGAGGAGACCTTCTACCCCCTGTTCTCCACCCTCCCTTTTCCTTCCCTTTGCCCGTAATAAACTTCTTCCCTAACGCATTAACTTGCTTTGTTCCTCCGCAATGGTCATTTTCTTTTGAATTGGTATCTGTTCATTGGCTCCATCACAACTGCCGCACCAGATGACCCTCTTGGTCAATTGGCAAGAACTCTTCCGGAATTACTAATGATTCTCTACTCGTACTTTCAATCCCCTACCCCCACAATATACACTCTTTCTTCTCATCGAGTGTACTGAACCTCTCTCCTTCTCTCTCTCTCTCTCTCTCTCTCTCTTTCTCTCTCTCTCTTTCTCTCTCTCTTTCTCTCTCTCTCTCTCTCTCTCTCTCTCATTTTTCCTTCTTTCTCTGTCTATTTCATAACGAGCAATCCTTGTCCCAGGAGATTGTGGTCCCTCATTAACATACTATCCAGATGTTTGGTAAGAACTTTTCAATTAGAGTTAATGCAACTCGTTCAGGACATAATATTGGAATATATGGTTGCCATTATAAATGTTGAATGTTTCTATTGTGAATGCTTGAAATAAAATAATTAGCAACAAATTTTAATTTTCTGAAATATATACGGTTTAATCTTAAATAAGATCTCACCTAGCAAACCTCATAAAATTGTACCTTCAGCTTGGTTTTTTGCAATCAAATTTTAATCGCGGTAATACAGCTCTGTAGAATGAGATAAATTGATTTTGAATATTAATAAATCGGCCAAACGGAATTAAGAAAAGAAGTGAAAGCTGCTGGTTTTAAATTGAAAGAACAGAACAACTAAAAGCCTTAGTTTTATTAACTTTATGTCTGATACACTTTATTGCAGCTTTAAGTACTTTCGTTAAATTTAAATTCTAATAAATTAATAGAATTTATAAAATTCATGGTTGACTTAATAAAATTCTCCTTTACAATAAATAAAGTAAAATAAAAAGAAGTAAATATAGTTCACTAAGTGTAAGTTCACTAATAAATAATGTTTTCGAAAGTATGGGAATTTTTTCAATATGAATAATAAGTCAGCAATCCATTATTCATTGATAAATCGGTTGTGGTTTACCTTTACTTTAGCGAAAAGAAAACCTTTAGAAAAAAACGTAAAGGTGGACAAAAATATAAGAAATATATCATATAATACAATATCAGGTGTCGAAAATCTTTGTAAAAAATACAAATAAAAGAATTTTATCCTTGTATATTTTATTTGAGTTTTACCTGCGGAAAGACATATATTGTACGTACATAAATATAAAGAGATATAAATTTTCCGAATAGATGCCAAAGCTGAATTTAAGCCGACCACTATTTTTTCAATTGTTTTTTAATTCCACTTTGTTTGCAATTATTGTTTTTTTTTGTTTTTTTTTAATTTTTCCAGTTTGCACCAGTCTTTCTATATAACTATCTCTGACTATCCTTAAAAGGCTTGTTTACAAAGACATCTAATAACTGTAATTGACCTAACCTAATCTAAAAAAATGACGCCGATCAAAAAAAAAACTTTATTGCACTCGAATTTAAACAGAGATCAATTTTTTCTAGGCAGATTTCAGAAAAAAAAACAAACTTCGGCTTCTGTTTGGATAAATACGGTATATTCACATAAATCATCATAGAGCAACAAATTTTTTTAACCATTTTTTGGTCCTTGAACAGTTTTGGGCCGCCGTATTCTTCATAGTGGTTAGATCTGGATGCTTTCGAACTCGAACGAGAGGTAATCCATGCCTGTTGATCAACGAAAACAGAATCGAAACATTCTAAATCTTTTCAGATGTATAGAGATATATTCAGATAGAAAATACATAACATCAGACATTTGGTTCATTTATTTTACTATTCTTTACTATTCACATAAAATCATATTTGCAATAAATTTTATTATTTACGAGATTTATAGCGGCCTTACAATATAACATAGTGCAAAAAAGAAGTTTCGGCATTTATTCCTGCCTTTTTCAAGTCTACATATGAGAGGAATTTCAGCAATTACGTCCAAAATTTCTTTTTGCTTTGTGTTTTATCGTAAGGCTTCTATTAAGAATGTCAATACAAAGAAAGATTCATCGCTTGGTTTATTATTTAGCTTCGTAACGTTTTAAACTGTCCTAAATATAATTGATTAAGGAAAAAATTATTAGATTAAAAGTGACTTAAATAAGAGGAAAGATCATTAAAACCTCTTGAAAAATTTAAGATTAGAATAAATACTCGGAAATCTCCCGGCTTTTTTGCAATTAATATTTACATTTAAACAAGAAATAATATATCCAGATATGCAATAAAATGAAAGTGATATAGTAGTTCCTTGATTCACTTTTCGAAAGTTCAAATCATAAAATATAGATGTATTTTACACTCATGTACTAATGGACAAGGAAAACAATAAAAAATTTTGAAAATCAAAGATGATTTATCAGTTTCTTTTACCCCTTGAAATTAGATCAAAAAATGTACCTCAATTGTTATTATTTTCTATTATAGAACGAGTAAATGCGATTTGACACTATACTCTTCTGAGAAAAAAAAAAACAACTTTATTCACCTTAGATGGATATAATGGGACGATCTTCAAAAAGTCGAAATTCTTCTTCCACGCTGGGTAAATGGGATATCTTCGCTGAACAATTTCTGTATTCAGGAGAAAAAGTTTGTTGCTAATTGTACGCAGTTTTTTGTCCATATTAATTTTTTGTTGAGTTTGGGTGACAACATAATTTTGATAATATAAATATATTCAGCATTTAATTATTGATGCTAACCTGAGTTTGGCAAAACTAGGGATAAAAGGCGAAACCAGTCGGAATTTTGCATGATTTTCTTCCTCCTGTAATATAGCTACTCTACTATACGTATTCTACTGTGTGTATCCTACATCTGCAACATGTTAAATTCCCTTTGAGGCCACACTTTTGGGACATTCTGTATAATGTTTTTTGTATGTTCACAAATTATGTTTTTTTGCAAGAGTTTTGTAAAATAAGAAAAGAAAAAAAATTGACGCCAACCTTGATATATAAAGTGCATAAAATATGCAAATTTTGTTTTTCCTTTTGAAAAAAAAACTTGCTAACTGGTCGAATAAAATTGCGTAGCTTAATCATGAATATTATTATAAAATTCTTATGATTTTCAGATAATTTATCGAGATATAAGTTCATGTACCTTTCTTCAGTTTTTTATGAGTAACAAGCATGAACACTAAGAAACTTCAAAGTTCACTACTTTATCTTTATACAGAAGAAATTCATACATGAACAATTCTAACCAATCAGGGCCTGGGTAGTTACATCAGCGAACATAAAAGCTAATCTGTTAAACTCAGGCTAATTAATCTCTGATCGGTGCTTCATTATGACCCTTGTTAGCATATGATAAACATTTACGGAGAGACTTTATCCATTTTCACAACCGGAATTTATTGGAATTTTAGCTGACAGATTTTGAACAAGTTTGAAGTTAATAGCTGATTTATAAATTAATAAGTGGGGAATTTTGAAACTTAAAATTTATGTCATGAAATAATTCGATTTCACGGCTGATAACTATTACCATCAATAAAATTTTGATATACTTGGTGTTTTAATGATCAAGAATAATCACAGCATAAACATTTTCAGATATATGCGTATAGGATGTAACAAAAATAGTGGGACAGCATGCTTAGTCGCTTTCTACGTGTGCAACTAAAAACAAGACAGAAAGTTTAAGTAACGATAATACCGTGAAGTTTTATAGCCACATGACGTTTTCATGCTTATACCTTATCTGCAAGGAGCGTTCAAAAAGTGATGCACCACAATTTATTTCTACGACACGAACAGTGCTACGCGGCTAAAATTTTCTGGAGTGCTTGTGTGAACCTTCGGCATCTGTTGCACGAAGTTGCAAGCTCCGCCGTCAGGTAGCAGCACGATAGCGAGTGTTAAAAATGGGGAATGCCAGTGATGCATGTTGGTTACAGGATCCAATTCGAGTCGATGACGATGTTGTATGAGCAGGACTAAGAATGGTATCGAGGAGGAATAGTATGCTCTTCCGGAACGCTGGCATAAACCCAAAAAAGGAAAGGAGATTATTTATGAAAATTACTCAGTAGAACTGACGGTTGTAGTAATGCGATGCCCGAGTTGCAAAAGTTGTACATTCCATATTTTCAGAGAAATAAATTGTGGTGGATTACTTTTTAAACGCTTCTTGTTTGTACATTCTGTAATTAATTTCAGTCGTTGTCATAGTGACGTCTGTTGTGACTTTCCCGTGAATGTCATTCATTTGATTATTACCTAGGTTTTTAAACACAACATATCCCCAGCATATGGATGTCGTGGAAGATACAATATGGCCTGGTTGATCTCCTGACTCAATCTTCTGGATTTTTACGTACGGAGATATCTAAAATCTATGGTTTCTTCCACTCCTGTTCATGATATTGAGGATCTTCAAAGGATATTGGAAGTTGAATGCCAGCTTATTAAGGGCACATCGGAAATTTTTATATGAGGCAGCCCTGGATCGGATGAGCTCAGCAATGCATAGTGGATCGTGGACGTCATTTTGAAATTTGCGATGACTGTATGCATTGATTTCTCGTTTTTTTTTATTGTTACTCATTTAACCTGACTGATAAAATTGTTACTGACTGAAAATGTAAGATTATTAATCCAGCGAACTAAGTAAACATATAGATGCCTGTAACTTAGTAACAAACTTTTTCTTTACTTTTAAGTATAAAAACCGACTAGACTTCGTATATCCAGCCCACTACTTTCGTTACATCCCGTGTTTAAACCGAAGTAAACCACAAGGTTAATCCGAAAACCTCCATGATACTATTGGGAAATTATTTTATAAAAGTTTCATCACATTTTAGTTTCTGTAAAGTTGAAATTTTTATTGTTCATCCCATCCAAAATTAGTTAATTGGCTCTAATTAAATAATGGAAAAGGCAATAGAACAGCTTCCGTACGAAACGGACGAGTCATAGGGGGAGAGAGAGAGAGGCCAGCGCCGAATTGCATTGACCTCTGTCGATGTTTAATGGGGAAGAGGCGACTAATTTTCGTGGCTTCACCGCGATAGATTGACAGGATTTTGAACCTCAATTGTTTACGCTACTTTAATATTTATTGCAATTCTTTTAATGACAAAATAATACAGGGGAATGGATTAGCCGAATTTAATGAAATTTAGAGCAATGGTGTTTAAAAACAGTCGATAGCTAATAACATTGATCTTAAAGGGTATTGAACCTTTGTACTAGCTCTAACATTTAAAACGAAGCCCCAATACCATTTATTTTGCGTGCGTTTGAATATTACTGGCTTATGAAATTAACAACGTAAATTATAAACAGAATTGATGTAAATGTCACTCACCTGCCTAAAGATAAATATCCATCTTCCATTAGTTTCATTACTGTATCTGCACAGGACCTCTATATTTAAAAAAAAATTATTAGTGACCTGCATTCACATTTCGAGTTTGATGTATATCTGAATTACGAATACAAACCGCTAAATAGAAAAAACTACAACAGTGTCCCATTTAGAGTACTAATTCTGAATAAGTTATCTTTAAGTCTTAACTAATTACAGTATGGTGGTTCGTTAGTTTTTGAGACAGGACAAATACCCATGCCAAGGAGGATTCGATAACTGGAAAGACTACGCCCTAGTGCGATCTGGATTCGAACCAGGGACCACGACTTTCGCTGTCGCTTCTCTAAATCAATTGAGCTATCACAGACTGATAGCAATTCTGCGTGTCTTACGGAGTCCCAGTTGGTTAGAGGAGCGACAACGAAAGTCGTAGTCCAGGTCGCGGAATTTTACTTTACTTTCCACATTGTTATTGTGATTTTTCTAATTAGATTGAATTGTGGTATCCAGGTTCAAATTTCAAAAAAATTAATTTTTATTCTTAATACGCATTTCGGTTTTAAACCATCTTTAAAAGTAATGATACGTCCATTTTGAACTGAACTGAAGAATTTTCTTCAGTTTCTTATCTTCTCTTTGAGCATGAGATTACCTCAAAGGAGATTAAGTCAGACAATATGTTATATTATTAGATGGAACCCGCCAAAATTTGACGGTAAACAACTGCCCATCTTATTATTAATCTCCATCCCTTAAATTAAAAAATAAATAAATAAAAATTCGTCAGAGCAACAAATAGAATAATAGAGCAGCTTAAAAGCAGAGAACGTTGCACGGAAGCCAATTTTGACGGATGTACGTAAAGACAGTTTTTATCATGTCACTGCGCATGCGCTTAAAGCAATTTTTAATTGTAAATTACCGCTAAGTACATAATAGTAATTATGGACACAAAAACTAACTTTGATAAATCTACAGACTAAGATCTTCCATTTCAGACCAAAATGAAGTTTAGAGATGCAGTAGTTTTCTCCAACGAATAGTTGAAAGAATCACCCTTGGAACTTAAATATATACAGGGTGAGTCAAAAGTCGCAGTACACCCTTTTTTCCGAAAACTTGCAGGAATTGGTAAATCTGAATATTCCAGGAAGGTATGGGTGAGGTGGTCTATCTTTTACGGTATGTACCGAACATGGCCGCCATCTTGAAATTGGCCATCTTGAATCTAAGTCAATTTTTTTAAATGGAAAGGGGGTCATGTGATATATCAAATAACATCAGTATTTTCTGACATTTTCATTCCTGTAAACAGATTTGAAATAGCAGTTATGGTTCAAAATTTACAACACATTTTGTTTGGTATTACAGGCTGGACTGTTCTCCATATAGGACAGTCATTTAATGTGTTCAACATGGTGTCCCTCTTGGTCAAGGCACATTTGAAGGCGCTGAATCCAATCGTCATGCACTCGCAGAAAGATTTCTGCAGAAATGCTGGCACACGCTTCTTCAATGCGTTGCTGGAGATGGTGTCTGTTTCAGATTTTCTCTGCATATGACCCCACAGATAAAAGTCAAGTGGTGTGAGATCAGGTGATCTGGGTGGCCATTTCTCAGCACCATGTCGGCCTATCTAATGACAAAAGTTTTCCTCATCACTGAACAAGATACCTTGTGCAAAAGAGGGATCTTGTCGATGTTGCTCTAGGGCCCACCGACATACGTCTGTCTGGGTCATCCTCTGCTAGGTGCTGGAGTACCTGAATCTTGAATGGATGCCATTGATGAGCATGAAGGATTCGTACGATCGATAACTGGCTGATTCCACATTCTGCTGACAAACCTCGTGTGCTGCGTTTTGGGCTCTTGACGCCAAAACCGTTGTTGAGGTTGTCTCGTCAGTAGCACTTATTGGACGGCCACTCCGTGAGTTGTCAACCACAGTCCCAGTTTCTCGGAATTTCTTAATTAAGCACCTGACAGTGTTGTGTGAAAGTGGAGGTCTTTCTGGGTGCCGGTTGTTAAAATCTGCAGCTATGACACGGAAACTTCGTTCTCCAGACTTCAAAATGACCTCAATTCTCTCCTCCGTGGCCAAAGCCGTCTTCAGTTACCTCCTAAAAATGAAACAAAATGTGTTGTAACTTTTGAACCATAACTGCTACTTCAAATCTGTTTACAGGAATGAAATTGTCATAAAATGCTGATGTTATTTGATATATCACATGGCCCTCTTTCCATTTAAAGAAATTGACTAAGATTCAAAATGGCCGATTTCAAGATGGCGGCCATGTTCGGTACAAACCGTAAAAGATAGACCAGCTCACCCATACCTTACTGGAATATTCAGATTTCCCAATTCCTGCAAGGTTTTCGAAAAAAGAGGGTGTACTGCGAATTTTGACTCACCTTGTAGATTGCACAATTTTTCATAAATAAATTCTGAAAAAAATTTGGCTCACAGCTCATAAAAAGGTTTTTGGATAGTTGACATTTTATTTGTGTGAAATCCGGGAAAAATTTATTATATGTAATCAAGAATATTTTTATCCACATTACTTCGCTAAAAGTAAATCGTGATCCGTTAAACATTAAAAACTTGTAGACAAGCGATTTCGTTAAATTATCATTTCGGCTAATAATATACATGTGCACAGGTTAGCCACTAACAATTGTTCGTTCATGGTAATGAAGCGCCGAATTTTACCAATTAATCAGAATTATCAATGTAAATATTTGGCAGTGTTTTCCGTGTCCAAGGCACGTTTGTGTCTTATATGCAGTGGACAAATATTCATAGACGAGATTTTTAACCATATGAAACTTCGAACCAAAAAAAATATTTTAAGCTCTTTACTGAATTCTATAGTTTTCTCTGTCCGCAAATTTATTTAAGCTGCAGAACATATAATATATGACATGACTGTTATACAGTATACACTGATTATGTATATCGCATCCAAATTCTGTGAGACTAAAAGTTCCCAAGATATCGGCCAAAAATCTCGAGAATGGCGATTCATAGCAAAAGAATGGCTAATCATTCCAAAATAAAATAATAATATACATAAAATGAATAAATTTTTATATTGTCCAGTAGTCAATATTCCGACGAATACTATCAAAATCATAACTATCGATAATTGATGATCAATATCCCAATATTAAACAGCCAACACTGATGTGACTCAATAATAAGCATAAGTTTGAAAATAAATTTAAAATAGCACCAATCGTTACGGAGACATAACATATGAAGTGCGGTATTCACGTGTTAAACCCTAATGTGCAATTTATATAAGTGATGTACAATTTATCAGCTCAACAAATGAGAGCCATAATGCAAGAATGGTATGAAAAAAGACAAATTACATTGTCAAATATACTAGCATGTTGTTTCGCCACTTAAAAAAACAGACCCTACACAAATATTCTGTTTTAATTTATATAACTCCTACACAAATATTCTGTTTTTATGGCTTGGCATTATATTCCCTCTCACCTGCTTATATACCCTAACACTCTGACACCATATTCATCCATTCACAAACTAGCGCTTGTTCATACACATCCACTTACAGGTATTGGACATTGAAACTGAAACACCTGGTAGAAATCCAAAATCTTTATTTAATAAGGTGTTGGGGCACCGTGGGCAGCCAGCACAGCAGCAACACGTCTTGGGAAGGATCGGTAGAGGTCCTGCACAGTTTGCACCCCAAACCATTACTGATCCACCCATTACTGATCCACCTCCGTGTTTGACTGTGGCTGCCAAGCAGTCTGGGTTGTAGGCATCAGAGGGGCTCCTCCAGACGAATACCCTCCCTGTTGTTTGGAATACAGTGTAGCTGGACTCATCCGAGAATATGACGCGTTTGAGGTCATCCAACGTCCAGGTTTTATGCGTCCGGTACCACTGAACCCGCTTGGGGGCATTTGTACTACTGATGAAAGGCTTCGGTATAGCAACCCTGCCATGGATGTTGGATTTATGCAGGTAACGACGGATTGTCTTCGTGCACACAGGTTCCTGGAGGTGTGTATTCATTTCTGCGGTGATTTCTGCTGCGGTGGTTTTCCGCTTTCGTGCAACAATCCTGGTCAATGTCCTGACGTCTCTTTCCGACAACTTCCGTTTTCTCCTGCAGTTGCTCCTCCTGGACGTGGTTCGTCCTTCCTGTTCATATGCACACATCACCCTGGATACTGTAGCACGTGAGACATCACAAAGTGTGGCAGTTTAGGACACAGATGCACCTGCTAGACGCGGGCCAACAATCTGCCCTCTTTTGAAGTCGGATATGTCTCCCATTATATCGCTCTGCACAGACAATTTGAAGCTTACTATCGAACTTTTCTACTGGTGTGACTACCAAGAACTCTGACACATAATTCATTGATATGCATACGATTAATTACCTAGCAGAAGGTTTTATTCAGCCCTGGGGGTATCCAGTGCTATTTGCGAAGGTGTTTCAGTTTCAATGTCCAATACCTGTACATATCTCACTAAAACGTGCTCATACAAAATCTAATTCACTTCCTCATAAATGCTATCGAATAAATTTACTCATTCATATTTTCATATTTAAATTTCTGATAAACTTATTAAATTCGTTTTGGTAGTGATAGATCGCACATTCTCATCTGCTTCACCTTTGATTTGTTTTATATTTTTATTTATTTATTTTTAATTTTTAAGTATAAGGCTCATTTTTATTGATAAGAACATTTTAAATGGGAGCTCACCTAGTTCCATTCTAAACGAGATCAAAATCGAGGGAGAATTTAGCTGATCGAGTTTTGATTTGTTCTTCATACACTGCTTTGCAATGAAATTGCCCCACCCACAAGGAGTTATCCGAATGAGCCAAAAGTAGGCATACAACAAGAGATACATTTGAACACACCTTTATTACGTTATGGAGCCAAGACGTGCACTCGTTTGTACAGGGTGTTCTAACGGAAAGCGGCATCAGTAGGTTGTGGCATCACCTCTAACGGCGATGCATTGTTCCAACCGCAGGTGTAAGCGATCATACAGGCGGCGAATGTCATCTTGGGGTACGTCTTCCCAGGCCTGGTGAATCTGCTGTGTCAGTTCATGGAGATTCCGGGGTAATCGTAAACGACGTCCCACCATGTCCCACAAGTGCTCAATTGGTGATAGGTCTGGGAATCTCGCAGGCCATGGCAGGCATTTGACATCATGCAGACATGCCATACTAATGTTTGCCGTGTGCGTTCTGGCGTTATCCTGCTGAAAGACTGCGCCAGGTATGGTGTACAGAAAGGGCAGTAATACGGGCTGCAGAATCTCTGTGACGTACCGTGCTGATGTCAGGGTGCCTTGGATGGTGATTAAAGACGTTCTGGTATCGTAGCCGATGGCACACCAGACCATGATCCCGGGTGTTGGTCCACGATGGCGATACCAGATGCATTGTTTATTGGCACGTTCCAATGGTCTGCGCCACACCCTTTTGTCATCGATGTACAAACTAAAGCGGGATTCGTCGCTGAAGACCACCGGACGCCATTCCATTCGCCAGCCCACTCTTTCACAACACCATTGCAGTCGTATCGCGCGGTGCTCAGGTGTCAAAGGAAGACACAACAATGGACGCCTGATAGACATTGTCACGGTGTGTAACCGGCGTGCTATTGTCGCTATTAACACTGGAGCACTACCGGGAATAGTGATGGTGTCGCGCAGTTGCCGCAGGGTGATGTTTCTGTCCGCTAGCGCTGTTCGCAATATCCGCCTAACGGTACGAGCTGACGTGCTTCTCCGGGCCCCAGAGCCTGGTCTTCTGGCATGTGTGCCTTCCTCTCCTCATTGCCTCCAACATCGGCCTACCGTCCGTGCGTTCAGCGACACATGGACAGCAATCCGTCTGGTTGACCATCCAGCCTCGGCGAGGCCAATAATCCAACCACGTTCAAAGTCCGTTAATTGCGTGAACGGTTGTCGTTGTCGTCGTCGCGGCATTGAGACCGTTGTGCGGATTACAGTACTGTAGGTTGCTTCCTCCATACTGCATGGAACATCTTGCACAGGTGTCAACTGATGAGCTTATACAGGCACCCGGACACCCTGTATCAGCCCAAATGGGCATGTTCCGTGAGCATGCATCTAATCGTTTATTAGTCGGAGGTAGACGAAACTCCCTACTAAATATGGATGAGGTCGGATAACTCCTTGTTGGTGGATATTCTTTTCTCTTTAAACGTGAAATATTTTCAAGAGTTCGGTCTTTCAGTTAAAATGCACGAAATATCAGTATTAGACCATAATTAATGACCACGAATTGGAGACTAATAATGCTCCTCTTATAAGTAACATTACGATTTTGCTCATTGTGTTAATTGTTATTTTCACGGTAAGGAAATATACAAAATTGCAAATGTCTTACTATGCTTTCTATTTTACTGACATTTGGAATTTTCAATAGCTTACCTATAAACTGCTTGCTACTGAATTTAGAATCATTTTATAAAATTAAAATATATCGCTGAATAGAAACAAATCGAAGACACCTAAGCAAAAACTAGATTTGCCTCGTATATTTTTTTGAACTTCACAACACCGAGCATTCTTAATGTTGCTCTGCGGATTCGATCACACAATTGCTTCCTTGTTCTCCTTTAAAACACATTCGTATTCTTGTCACTTTTCCGTCCCTCGTTTACGCGTCCCTTTAATCGATTCATCTTTTCGGATTCTACCGGAGTCGACCATATTCTAAAAAGCTTTGTTCCGCTCTAACTTGACTTTGATATTTTTTAAAGACTCGTTGTTGTTGTTGCTGGTCTTTTTATTTTTCCTTCTTCTCGTGGCATATTGACATGACCAGATGAGCGATGACTTCTCCACAATTGTCTTTTTCAATCCGGTCGTGTGCGTGTCACGTGATCGTCTCCTCCGAGAATGGGGCCCGGTTCATTTGTCTGTATAGAGGCAGCTCGTAAGCTGTGAATAAGAATATGGATAGCCATTAGGTTATCCACAAGCACCCCCTGTTGGGGTTTTGTCTGGCAACTGCTGCAATCACGAGATTAATGGTTGTGTGAGGGTAAGAACCATTACTTACCCCCCGCTGTTGACTGACGATGGCCGACGTTACCACGAAATAGATGACTGATGACGCTCCGCCGCTCTTGATTGACTTTGGGCTCCTCTCTCTCTCGATTGGCTGTCTTACACGATGGATTCGCAAAGTTCGAAGATAAGGTTAATATAAAAATGAGGTGGAGGAAAAAAATAAAATTAATTTTTCATCCTCCGCACCCATGAATAAGATGAACATTGTCGGCAAACGTTATTAATTTTTAGCCCCCAACTTTTGTTGATTGAAGCTGCTTTTCTTTCCTTTTCTCTCTCTCTCTCTCTCTCTCTCTCTCTCTCTCTCTCTCTTTCTCTCTCTTTTTATTGTAGGGCGAGTTTTTTTTAAAAGAAGTACAGAAAATATTGACTGAAATTCAATGAGGGAGGAGAGTTAAGCCTCGTTTGCCATCGTCTGCCTCCGTATCGTTGATCGTTAGTACATTTTCGAATTCCTCTCAAGGAACCTTTTGTCTGGAGCGATAGCGACGACCGTTTGGAGTAATTTTTTACCCCTCCCCTCCGTTTTTCTTTCTTCCTAATGAACTGTCATCAAAGTCATGAATAAAACAAACTAGTTTCGCCGTAATGCAATGCAAATCCTGCATGAAAAATATGGCCGCTGTTCTTCATAAGAGGAAGATGACGGATGGTAGGCACAACCGTGTAAAGCTCTAGCAATCTACGGGGATATTTAACCAGCGTCCCCGCGGAGAGTTTGCCTTGATCCCCATGCTAATGCAGATAATAAGATTTTAAATCCAAAATAGCGTCGGAGAATTGGGATTTAATACAATTATTTTCGTTCTGGAGTCAGTGAATGGAAAATGCCCGACATTGTTATAAAGTGGGTTGAAATGGCCCCCGGGGACATCGATGTCTTCCAATCGTTAATAACGCATTTATTATCATGGAGCCCAAGGAGTGTGTGACGAAGGTTGTTATAACCCCCATCAAGGTGGGAGAGACGAAACGACACAATCTTTCTTGATAAATTATCAGAGAAACGTATTATTTTAAATACTTGTTACGTTTTGTCAAATTTTTGAATATCTAAAAAAATGAAACTGTGTGTTTTAGATGCATCAAAGAAATGATAATACATTCGTTAGTATTATTGCTAGACATTTCATATTTAGTTTCAGCTTAACGTGAATATGGGCGCTGTTTGTATTCATGAAACTGGCTGTAGCATCTGGCATGGTTATAGCATAATCAAGTATCAGTATTTGCATAGAAATGGTATTGGCCAAAGAACGTTAAGCTGGTTTGAGCTCATCGAATACAATTCTGTCGTTCATAATATTTTACTATTATGCCTTCAAGAACGTATTCAAATAGGCTATTATTATATATCGTTCATACGTGATGCAATATAATGAATATAATTTACTGAATATAACCACCATTCAACTTCAGAATGAAATCGTTCATCAGCTTGTCTGATCAATTTTGCTGATGAAAAAATGCTAATGTGATTAAACGGTTTAAAACATTTACCAAACACAATACTCACTGTATTGAAGACATACCTGGTATCTCCCGTGTTATTTCATATGGCCAGTTAGTTAAGGTGCGAAATTTAAGAAAATTGCGAGATCAAATAAGAATTGAGAAAAGTGACGAAAGCTGTTGGTTTTTAATTTTCTAAAAACACAGTAAACCTTTCGCGTTAATACTCAGAAATCTGAACATTTGCTTTCCAAGTAACATCTATCAATAAAGAATAATAACTCAAGGAATAGAAAAAGAATAAGTCAAACCAATTGATGTTTATAAAATAATAAGAATAGAATCCAAAAAATATAGCTAAGCATTTAAATCCATAAAAAACCGAAGCTTAATTTGCAATAAAACAGCTAAGGTCCGTCTTCAAAGTATAGAGACTTTCGCAAATTAAAGAAAACTTTCCATACGAGGATGTCATATGAAAACAAAAAATATACACATTTTATTCGCATACTAAAGAACATAATCCTAGAATTTCAGGAGAAATTTATTTTTCGTTCATTGAAAAAAAAAACAAATCAACATTTTAGTACAAAAAAGGTGTCTCAAAAGTATAGAGACTTGCCAAGAAAACTTGCTTTTAAAACTAAATACTGTTCCAATTACACTGGATTAGTTTAAATGCACGATCTTTCATCGATGTGATTAGGCGTTGAAGCAGATCTGGTGATACATTGTACCAGCATGTCTCAATTGCATCCTGCAACTCCACAACAGTCGAAAACTGTCGCCCATTTGCATAAACAGTGCGTGTCATGATGCCCCATAGATTTTCTATTGGGTTTAAATCGGGGCTTCTCGCTGGCCACTTCATGACGGTTAAATTGTTTGCATCAACCCATTCCTTTGTTGCCTGTGATCTATGAATGCTGGCATTGTCTTGTTGGAAAATGCCTTTTTCTCCAACCAGATTCTGCAGAAATGGCAACAAATGACAACTTAAAGTCTCTTGATATTTCAGAGAATTTTGCCTTCCAGAAAGAATCGCTAAACTCGAAGTACCATTGAATGCAAAGCCTCCCCAAACCATCACACCTCCACCTCCTTGTTGTCTGCTGTAAAATGCCTCCGGTTCTCGTCTCATATAATGCCAATAGTAAGCATTACTTCCCGGCCCATCTAAATTCCACTTTTTTTTCATCGGAAAAAATCACTTGAAGCCATTCATCAGTCCAGGACATATGCTCCTTGGCCCACTGCAATCGTGCAATCTTGTGCTGGTGTGTCAGCGGTGGTTGCTTCTGTTTTTTAGAGTACACTAAGTTGCCACCAGCTTTGATCCGTCGGTGAACAGTGTCTTTGGATACATTGCACACAAGTTCATGTGATATCTCTCTCAGTGACAGTTTTCCAGTGGTAGCCAGGCGAATGATCCTGCGATCATCTCGATCGCTGGTCACATTTGGCCGTCCTGTCTTCTTCTGCGCTGTAGATATTCGTTGTTCTGAAATTACCTTGTGAACCACGTCACTTGGATCTTCCAATTTTCTTGCATATTTGTTGAACTGTGCTGCCTGAGGCCTTCAGCAGCCAAATTTCACTGATCTCATCTTGAGTGAGGTCTCTTCCACGTGGCATTTTAAAAATTGACAATTTCATTCATTCACATACAGTTTAAATAACCGATTTAATGTAAAACTTTAACATTTGCTTTAAAACATTTGCATATGGTCCATACCGACTCTCTTACGAGGGGACTCTCTATACTTTCGAGACACCTTTTTTGTAATAAAATGTTGATATGTTTTTTTTTTCAATGAACAAAAATAAATTTCTCCTGAAATTCTAGGATTATGTTATTTAGAATGCGAATAAAATGTGTATATTTTTTGTTTTCATGTGACATCCTCGTATGGAAAGTTTTCTTTAATTTACGAAAGTCTCTATACTTTTGAGACGGACCTTAGTAACCATTTCATTACAATTTCGAATTCTTTTAATTATATAATATCTTTTTATTATAAACATACCCGGAGGGGAATGAACAAATAATTTTTACGATGTGTGGAAATCTTGCTTTAATGGCTAGATCACCGTTCATTGAGAAACCATTATTTTGGCTTCGTGTATCCAGTGAAAAAAAAACTTGTAAAAAAAACGTATATAAGGATTAATAGAAGAAAAGTGTCATTTAATGTGAATCAAATCCCAAAATTAAACAAAAATGTCATTAAAATGAAAAAAAAATTTGTCCTTCGAGTCGGATTCGAACCTGCGACTTTAGATATATTGCTAACAGCGGGAATAACTTTATTTTATTATCCAACTATAGACCATTCAGCCTTACTTTGCCTGACATGTGATGGAGTAAGCAAAGTAAGACTGCATCGATTACATGAGTGTCCCTATCTAGCATAGCCCTTAGCATCATTGAGGCACTCAATACCCTTTACCAGGTCAAAATAGTGTCCAGGAGCTAGACGGCATGGGAGACACTCAACAATAGTGTTGCGAATGTTCCTCTTTATATTTTTCATTGTTGCACCAATGACAGGATTATTAAATAATTCTCTTGTATCTCATTCGAGGCTAAACAAAAATGCAAAGCGCTTTTTCATTAAGCGTCATGGTATCATCAATGGCGCCATACTGGATCACAAAGAAGTCGCTACTCGATAGTTACGCTAGTCGATATCAGCGCACTCACTCATGAAATCGGTACAAAATACTCGGGTTTGGAAGATTCGCATAGCGAGTAGCGTGGAATGCGTTATTGTTATCCAATATGGCTGACCTGCTAAACAATGATCCAAACCAACATTGCATTGCGCGGTCATAAGCTGTAAAAGCTCTACTGAAGATGACAGAAAGTCATCATCCCTGTCACGAAAGAAAAAAGAAACTGATGCATGCGCAAATGAGTAAAACTCATTCAACCAAAAACGGATAATGCAATTCCTGGCATTTCCTTAAACCAAACCGAAACAAATCTGCCACTGCTTGATTAGCGATTGATCGACAAGTTGAATATGATCCTCTAGTTGCATTACTGCTCTCTTTTATTATTGTGGCATTGTTATCTCCAAGTCTATTGTTCTATAAATAGTTAAAGTTATTACAAATTATGGTTTTAGCGCCACTGTTTATAGCTTCCCTTGCAGAAACAGAGTTATAAGCGAAATATGGAGACCGCCATAATATCAGCAACTCTGAATAAAGCAGACATCTGCAACCGATAAACTCGTGTATTACGTATGCGCCTGCTTCTTTTATGTCAAGGGAATATGAAACTTGAGTATATCAAGTATGGAGGGAAAACACTTGAAATATAGCCGTAAATAGAAGCTCAAAATAAGAAAAACTCCACATGATATGCACCAAGTGAGGATAAAAACTAAAAAAAAAAAATTATAAAATTGAAAAATAAAATTACGTCATCTGACCCGGATTCGAACTGGCGATCTCAGATCTATCGCGGTAGACAACTATATGTTAGAAGGAATAGTAAGATAATATTTCATTAAATTAACATAGATAAACTCACTTTTAAATATGACAACAAGAGATAGAAATAAATTAGACATAAAATCGAATAGAAATCAATAATGTTACCGAATTTGTTGAAGTACATCTAGTAGCAAGAAGATGGAAAACATGCAGAGTTCTTGTGGAGGTCATGGAATACATATATATATATAAATTCAGGTTCAGGGTGCGTCTGTAAATGTTCTAAAAACTTTTGAACCACTTATCAGATTGAGCTCATATTGGCACCATATGTTCGTTAGGTTCAGAGTAAGGTTTACATGTCCCCAAAGGGAGGGGGTGGGGTAAATATAATATATTTTGATTTATGTTTGTTTGTTTCCTCAAGAGATGGCGCAAGGGAAACGCCTTCAAAATTTCATCAAATAAACAGACCGAGCAACGCCGGGCATATCACCTAGTAAACATATAAACCGTGAATTTTGTTTTAATTATATAATTCGTTCATGTGAAACAATGGATAGGTTACATTTATTTATTATTTTGCTCATTTGCCCATTGTTATTTTTCAGCAAAAGAAGATCAACTGTTTTCTACGTCAAAGTTGAAAAAAAATTTTTGGGGCCATTTTTGGCCTCTGCATGGATTTTGAAACCCCACAGTGATCAAGTTGACTGATTTTCTAACTCGACCGAAATGGTCGTTCCTAGTTGACAATTAATGAAAAGAGGACTTATAAAATAAAAGTCCTTCAGAGAGATCGTGTTTACGAACAGACAGACAGACATATAGATTCGACTTTCGTATAAAGAGCAAAATCTCGCTTTATAAGAGCTGATCTAAAATTGAAGCACACACGGGAACACTTAGAATTGTGCATGTAACTCATCCTGGTTCTAGTATTTCAAATCAGAGATTGTTGCTCCTTGTTAGGAAATAAATTCATTATTTTATAAAAACTTTGTGTGTTCATACCCCTTTCTGACACGATATTTGTAGCGGAAGACGGTTGTGGGGACTGGATAAAACGGATGGCTTACATCTTGTCTCTCATTCCACTGTTTATATGGCATAGTGGCTCCTTTTCTCTCTTTCTTACTAACCTAGTGTCTACAGTTTTGACTGTTTATATACAGTATTTTTTAATATTACAGCTTGCCCTTTAAAGAATATCATCGCTACCAACCTATCATTTGATTAGAGTTTGCCTTTAAAATTGCTAATATACGTTTTCATATCATTTCAAAATATCAATTCTTAAAAAATCAAATAAATGATTAAAATTTAAATAAAAGAAAAGTTATTTATATAGGTCTTTATTCAAAAACCACTCTGAATAAAGAGCAGATAAAAAAAATTTTGAATCTCTGATCTAATGAAACCTTAATTAACAAAGAAATGGTTTGCCGAGATACATGAAAGGTTGATTGGTAGTCTTTAAACAAAAGTGAGTCGTGAGAATGAACACAGGCAGCCAAACACGAGTAAAACTCGAACGTCAATCTTTCTAACTTTACGAGTCTCCCTTTCCCTTCAGAGCAACAACAAAACAATGCAACCCCCAGTAATAGAAAATAGGGACGCGGCAAAGGCCAGCAGCAAAGCACTTTTCATCTCATGTCAAACGTGAATAAAATATGTCAGAATTTCATCTGTGGGAAAGAGCTCAATCAAACGCCAGACATTCAACGTAAAGTTCGCCCACAATTAATTCACATCTCCCCCCCTTTCGGTGCAGCCGGCAAAAATTGAAAAGAGAACCCCCTCGTACTCATTCAACAGCGTGAAACCGAAATGGGGAACTAGAGAAGGAGGGGTTAGGAAAGGAGGGGTTAGGAAAAAAGGGTAATTAATTTGTACGGTGGCTTCGATTTTGTTTCTAATCCTAATAGGAAGGAGGAGGGTTTGGTTATTAGCAGGCGTTGTTTCTCCACCCCTGCACGTATCATTATAATAGATCAATACCATAGATCCGTATGGACGAAGCAGCCCAATTATAAGCAGAACATTATTTTTTATATCAGGTATACGATTTACGACGTTCATTTGCAAGCGGATTAAAGTATGGCTGCAGAGTTCAAATGCATTCGCTTTCGTAAAAGTATTTTTTAATAAGAACTCTAATCGCTTTGAGTACTTTACTCCGCCCACCAATCCAATTTTATTACTCGATATTCCTGTTACAATGAGAAATCTTTCTAGACGAATAATATTCAGAATCCTCTTTTAAAATATTTTTCGTATTTAAATAGAGCTTCAGTTTTCTTTATTTTTTTCTCATTCTGAAACGTGTGAGATGCTGAAGTTGCATTTCTGCTGTATGATCTGCTTCAATTCCAGCTGTTCTTGTAATGTTTCGATATTCAGTTGCTTGCTTTTCAATTGCTTGTAATTCTATATTACAAGGTGCCTCAAATAACACGTTTTTGATTCATTAATCTGTGTTCACTTATTTGTTGATCGGCAATACCGTTTAGATACGTTCAGGCTGTCACACGAATTTCAAGGAATATCAGGGGGCCTGTACGGAATCAACAAAGCATAACCCATACCATGACAACTCCACCAGGACTTTGAGTTGTTGAGACATGGCAGAAAACGTGCATTGCTTCACTCTAGTTTACGTAATTATTTCACCGTGTTCTTTCACAGAACAGTGCAAAGAACAAACAGTTGAGAATGCGCAAAGTTGCATTACCAAAAGAACAACTTAAAAAGTCCATGGAAATTTTATTTCAATCTATTTTTTAATAAACGTGGTTTTTAATAACTTTAACACTTTCCTTTTGGAAACTAACCTTGAGTATCTCCATTAATAAGAACAAATTTTATACTCACAAGGGAACCCCAGATAGCCTTTTTTTTGCGCGCAAGCACACCGTGGAAGCGATAGCGTTGCACGGCAGTGAAGTGCCCCGGAAGTGCGCAGAGTTCAAAAACATGGCGGAAAGACGGGAAGCAAACTTGTTAGCGGTGGTCGCCAAAGAATTGCAGTTAGAGCATTGTTATTAAGCATAAAACCTTTATTTTGCTGTACAGTTAGTCGTCTCGAAATAATTTATAAGATGAGGTAAGCATCCATGAATACTATTTTTATTTAAAATTATAAAGCACCGCGATACATACCCCCTCACCAGCGCAACGTATTACTCGACGTTGCACATGAAGCCAGCCCCGTGTTTGATTACCGAATTATTTAATAAAATGAAATAATAAATTAAGGAAATGGTTATTAATTACTCTAGACTTTTTTTACTGGAAGGCAATTAGCTAATTGTAATAATCTATTTTAAAAACTAAGTTTGTTTCGAAATTTGAGAAGCCATTCAATTGCCATCTGCTGCTGTCTATTTCATCTGAATTGGATTCGTGCTTATTGCTGTGAGTAGTGGAAAAAAGAAGTTCCGTTAAGCGCATTAATACA